>PVJD01003808.1:95325-153274 GCA_004026545.1 Mormoops blainvillei | reverse complement strand
CACAACAGGGAGAAGAGGGGAAAGAAACATAAGCATGTTTAGTTATACTGGAATATCTCCTAAGCACCAGGATACCCAAGTGAAATGTGTACGCCTCCCAAACTGCAAAGGGATGGAAACATGGGCCCTGCAGTAGGGCAGAAAGACAAACCGACTGATGGAAGCAGCTGGCCACAAGAGAAAGAAGACTGACAGGTGAGGCAGATCTGGGATCAGGGCCCAGATACACAACTTGTAAGGCCTTGGACACTATCCTGAATGAACCTCACTCAGCCTCGGCACTGAACGAGGAAAACTGCCCAAAGGGACCTTTGAGACGGGGTCCCCATTGCTCTAACCATATCTGCTGCTCCCACCCCACCTCCCTGTGCTCTGCTGTCAGGCTCTTGAATATAACATGAGCTCTCCAACCACAGGACTTCACTTACATGTTCACTCTGTAACTTTCTTCCCTCCTTCCCAGACGCCCCTCAGCCTCCAAGCTTCAGGTAACATGTCAACTCAGTTCAGCAGGAGCAGCGATTGATTATTTATTTATTTATTTATCTATGTATCTATCTATTAAGTTCAAACATTAATAATATTCTTTTTTTCTTTATTTTATTGTTGACACTATTACAGATGTCCCCATTTTCCCTCTTTCTTCCCCCTCCACCCCGCCCACCTCCCCTTTCCCACTGACCATTACCACACTGTTGTCTGTGTTCATAGGCTATGCATATATGTTCTTTGACTAATCTCTTCACTTTCTTTCATCCAGTCCTCCCCTCCTTCCTCACCTCGGACAGCTGTCAGTCTGTTCCATGTGTCCTTGCCTCTGTTTCTATTTTGTTCATTAGATTCCACATATAAGTGAGATCATGTGGCATTTGTCTTTCTCTGACTGGCTTATTTCACTTAGCATAATAACCTCCAGGTCCATCCATGCTGTCACAAAAAGTAAGATTGCCTTCTTTTTTATGGCCATGTAATATTCCAGTTTGTAAGTATACCACTACTTTTTTATCTACTCGTTTACTGATGGGCACTAGGGCTGTTTTCTTCCTTTTTTCTTTTTTGTTTTGTTTTGTTTTGTTTTGTTTTGTTTGTAGAGGGTCAAGTTTTTATTCACTCTCCAAGAAAGGAGGAGGGCATGGTGTGCAGAGATACACCAGCCACTTGGGCTGTTTTTTCATATCTCGACTCTGGTAAATAATATTGCTATGAATATACAGGGATGCATATATTCTTTCAAATTGGTATTTTGGGATTCTTAGTGATACTTAATGATTTATTTTCAGCCCACATCAGATCAAATACCATCATAACTCCTGTGTTCAAACACCGAATATTGTTAGTTGGAAAAGGAGAGCCAAGTCTGGCTCTCTTTAAAATAATTTAATTCTTTTAAAATAATTTAAAATTATTTCTGGGATTGATGTGAAAAGTAAATTGAAGCAAACATAGGTCAAATGTAGAGATAAAAGTTGGAAGGCAGGGTGTGTAAAGGGCAGAAACAGGCTGAAGCACTGGAAAAGAAAAGTGAGAGAAAATATATTTCAGATACCAAATTTACAGTATTTGGACACTTGATTAAATCTGAAAGTAAGGGTTGGAGGCAACAAGCAAATATGGGAGTAAGGACTCTTGTGACCAGGTGGTAGAATTAACAAAATTTGGAAAATCAGGTGAATAAGAAAGTTCAGTTTATGACAGTATACCAACTGCATGAACCCCAGCTAAAAAGACTGATTTCTAACATTCTGTGACATATATTACATGCTCTACCATAGTATAGACTTCAAACAGTTGTTGAATTATTTAAAGAATAAAAGGTCTGAATATTTAGAGTAATCACATAACAGTTAAATGGTTTATTATTTATTTATAAAGTTGCAATAATTTAAGCCACTTTATGCAGTGCTGTCTTAAGGCCAATGGCCTGAGAAGTAAAAACCTGTGTTCTAGTTCTCACGCCAGGAACAACTGACTTTCCTTGGTCAGTTCATGATTTTTTTTTTGCAACTGCTTACCTCTCAGAAAGAATTAGAGGACTGAACAAGATGATTCATTAGGGCCCCTTCAGTGTAAAATTCTGGATTCTAAGCATGTTCTCTTAATTCTGTTTCCTCTTTTCACTCTCTCAGGTCACTTGAAAATTACATAAGGATGTAACTGAACAAATACCACTAAGTTTCACTCTCAAAAAATGTTTAGAATATCTGGTAACTGAGCTACTGTTGACCTGGCAATTTTCCACGGGGACAAAAAAAAAGAAAGTCAAATATCAGCCTAAGTTTTGTGTCCTACACTCTTGGTCTGATTAACTGTATGACCATTATTTTCATTATTCTTAGACTTGAGCTATATATCATATCTGATTCCTCACCAAGTAGAAAAGTTTTCAGTTCTCTTTTTATTTTGATCCAATGGTTAAAGAAAAAAAAAATGTATGGAAAGTAAGATCAGACCCCTGGCTGGGCTCTGGTTTGAGTACTGGCCTGCGAGCCAAAGTATCGCAGGTTCGATTCCCGGTCAGGGCACATGCCTGGGTTGCCGGCCAGGTCTCCAGTTTGGGGTGTGCGAGAGGCAATGGATTGATGTTTCTCTCGCACATGGATGGTTCTCTCCCTCTCTGCCTCCCCCCCTTCCTCTGTCTCTAAAAATAAATAAATTAAAAAAAAAAAAAGAAAAGATCAGAGAAGTGAAAGGGAAAAAGGAAGACACAAACAATTAAAATGAGTAGGATACTTCCCAAATAGCATCTCTTTACTCCTAAATTATTCTTTCTCCTTTTTTTTACACATGAAACATCTAATACTCAAAAAATTGAATAATTTACCTACGATTACATATTTATGGCAGTAAATGATAAAGTCACGTCCGACTCAAAACCTCTGCCACAACTACTTCTCTCTCCTCTGTGAAATGTTCTTTAATTCCTCCAACTCAGGTTTCATTTTCACTTCTTTGAATTCCTGTTGACCTTTCAGCCACTGGGCACATGATTGGCTTGTCTCCTGAATTAATTAGTAAATAGAGACTCTGTGTGTATGCATGTGTGTGTTTATAAAAAGTAGTGGAGCAGGAATTAAAGAATATTATAAAATAATTTTTTTACAGAAACAGTGACTAAAAATGATAATTGGATATTTGTGGTGAAAGCCAAAGCTAATAAGGCATATAAATTTATATTTATGAAGATTAATAGAGTATTTTAGCTTTGGAACATAAGAGTGTATGTGTGTGTGCGTATTCATAGATCTGTAAGATGACCCTAGGTAAATAACATCAAGTTCAAGAAAGAACTTCACACCTAAGTTTCTGCTTTGTGGATTCTACAGTAGGCTTCGTCGAGGACAGGTAGAAACACACTACTGAGCTATGGACTAACTTGAACCTCAGACCTACCTATTTACAAAGGGCAGAGAAAATGAGAAGATAAGGGTCTGCTGCTGAAAATCACCTGCTCCTTATCTTTCTCTGTAATTTAAATGTCCTCCCCAGAACTGAAGGTTCTTAGCAGCATGAAGACACATCAGGCGCCTCTTATAAATCAGGCGCTGAAGAATGCTCCCTCAGCCCCCAGAAACTTCTCTCCTTTGTGCCTGGCAGTAAACAGAAAATGCCTCAGAGAGGTACCAGGTGTCCCCTTCAGGTGTTAAATTTCCCATGCAAGTGCCCTAGGGCTCTGAAAACACTGAATATCCTAAACTGAGAGGCAAATAAGCCTGAGAATGTTGCTGTAGGCAAAACAACTTCTTTTTTTTAAAGACTCAGAAAAGGATGTTATTTCAGACATAAATACCCCCCAAAACAAAAAAGGCACTTGATTAAACTGAAACAGTTGCATTTTCCCACATCGTTATCTTAGATCATGCATATTAGGGACAAATTTTGATTCAAGATAGTATATATAAAACTGTTGATAAATAGGAAACTCAATAGTTTTAATCAGAGTTTCTCTCTTTCAAGGGTGTCCAACCTGTAGCCCAGAATGCGGCCCAACACATAATCGTAAATTTACTTAAAATATTATTAGATGTTTTTGTGATTACGTGTCACAATGTATTTAATGTGTGGCCCAAGACAACTCTTCATCTTCCGGTGTGGCACAGAGATGCCAAAAGGTTGGACACCCCTGCAAAGCATATTAAATCACCCCAATAAAATAATTCAAATTTTCCCTTCATAATTTCCACCTCAGCAAATAAGACTTCTAATGCCCCCACCCCAAAATATCTTACAGTTATTGCAATGGTTATGACATGGGTTAGAATTTGCCTTTCAAAAATATATTTTTTTATTTTTTTCTAATTACAAAATTAACACACAGTGTTAGAAAAGTGAGGGTGAAGGATAAAGAAGAAAATAAAGAATATTTATTAGCGGACCAGGTTAACTACCATTCGCATACTGGTCTATTGCCTCATAGTATTTCTCTCTTCTGTTGTTTTTTTTTTTTTAAATCCTCACCCAAGGATACATTCATTGATTTTAGAGAGAGAGAAAGAGAGAAGAAGAGGGGTGGAGGGGAAGGATGGGGAGGAGGAGGGAAACATCTATGACAGAGAAACATTGATCGGTTGCCCCCCACATGCACCCTGACCAGAGATTGAATAACAACCTAGATATGTGCCCTGACTGAGAATCAAACCCATGACATTTTTGGTGTATGGAACAATGCTTAAATTAAGATGATCCTGTACATACTTTTTAAAATATGCTGTATTTCCTGTATCTATAATGAAAATTTCCTCTATGCTGCAGGAAAGCATGGTTTTTATGTTTGAACTGTAATTCATTTAATGGATTCAAATTTTTGCATTTAATTCTTTCCCGATATTCAGTGTGCTACCTGGTGCAAGGTAGAAATCTAACATGTTTTCCAAACAGTAAACCAGTTCTTCTAGACAATTAAATGAATATTTTTTTCCCATTAACTTACACGAAGTCATTTTTAACATATCAAACTCTTATATATTCTTATATATATTTGAAATTTCAGCTCTAGGCCTTTTGTCTCTTAATTTGTCAGTATGACATATTTTATAATTGTAGTTTTATAATAAGTTGTACCATCTATTCACACAAATTCTAGCATTACTCTTATTTTTTAACTGCAGATTAAATCCTATGTCTTCTGCACAACAAGACAACCACCACCAAAAAAGAAAAAAAAAAACACAAAAGAACATGGGTTCTGAGATCAGACAGATCAAGATTTGAGACTCTGCCTCTTGAACGTCTTATTCTTTACCTATAAGATGGGGATTTATATCTCTGTTGCATGGTTGTTGTGAGGATGAAGTATAGTTCATCTGGCACATTATTTAGTGAATAAATTGATGCTATTACTTGTCACATGGGCTACAAAATACTTAACTTTCTATAATGTGCAACACTTCTCAACTGTACAAAGAAATAAAAATAAAATATTCATATACTCATTCAATAAACACGATAAAGGCAATTTACACTTAATGATTAAGAACAACCACCCTGAAGCCAATCTGCCTGGGTTCAAATCTCAACACCACCATTTACTAGTTGTGAGACTTTAAGTCCCTTAAATTCTCATGACTCCATTTTCTTATCTATAAAATGGGGATAATAATAGTATTTGCCCATAGGGTTGTCGTTGTAATTGAATGAGTTAAGATAAAAAAGGCAGTCTGAGAAGTACATTGAAAATAGTAAGTACTATAAAAGGGGATTATTATTAGCATCAGTCACTAAGCTTTTGTGATATATGACAAGGTCTCTCCAGGAAGTATACAGCCACATAATATGGAAGATAGAGACATTTATTGAAGAAGATACAAGAAACATTGTACACAGAACAATGACGCCTCAGTCCCCTTCAAAGTAGGCACCCTGGGACCTCACAAGTTCTCCCAATCACCATCAGCTGCCCCAGCATATTTTCCTGAATCTCATCAACTGTCTGAAATCTCTTCCCTTTCAAAGGTGATTTTAGTTTGGGGAAAAGCCAGAAGTCATGGGGCACCAAATCTGGACTGCAGAGGGGTTGGGTCGCCTGGGTGATTTGATGTTTCTCAAAAAAACCCTGCACAAGATGTGATGCATGAGTAGGCATGTTGTGAAGAAGCTGCCAATCACAGTTACCCGCAGCTGCCGCCTTCTGAATCATCCGAATAGCTTCCACGGTGGAATGTTCAGGCTCAATGCAAAATCTGATGCAGATTTGTTGCTCTCCTTGCTCATTTTGAATGAGACAGCCACACAGCACACTTGCTCACTCAACAGCATCTACCACCCCCACTGACCAGTACAGTGAAGTCATCACTGTTCACACATGCACATTCCAGTCCACTCTCTTTGGTTGCAAGGTTACACAGATATTGCACAAAACATTCTCATTATATTAACAATGATTGGATTTTTTTTTGGACAGACCTTGCATTAAGCACTGTTCTGAGTAATTACCATGAGGTAAACTAATACCCACCTAGTCCTGGATGTCATAGAGTGACACTGGGGCTAAGATCTAAAGGATACATGCGAGTGAATTAGGTGACACAGGGAAATAGTGGGGAGGGAGCGCAGAGGCAAACTGACAGCAAAGACTCAGGAAGGAAGAGGCAGAAGAGTATGAGTGGCTGAAACAAGGCCGGGGAAGCTGATGCCTGGCAGGCATATGGCACAGGTGAGTCCTGAGAGGTGGGTGGGGCCAGATTACGAGACCCTGCAGGCTATCTGGAGTCAGTTTGTCTTCTTCCAAGAGCAGTGGGAAGTCATTGAAAGGTGAAATCAGGTTTCCTGTTCAAAAAGAGCACTGGGTCAGGGGAACAGGTAGGAAGGAGGAAAGCGTAGATGGTGAAGCCTAGATGGGAAGTTATTTTATAATTTGAATGAGGGCATATGGTGGTATGAGCTAAGGTGGTGATGAAGATGGAGAAATGTAAATGCATTTCAGACACGTTAAGTGATGAAATTAACAGGATTTGATGGAACTGCAGCAAAGGGTGCTGCCAAGAGTGACTTCCAGGTTCCTGGCTTCAGTGTGTGGGCAGACCCTGCTGCTCTATGAAACGAGCAACTGTCTAGGCCAGAAATACACGGTCCCACCAGGTAACTGCATATTTGCCTAATGAGTGATCCACATAGTACGTTTGTTGCTGTTAAGACGGGCCAGGGAAATGCTACCTCCTGCACTGAATCGGCGCCTTCTGGAAACTGTCTGCTCCCTTGGCACTATGGAAATGCGTCCTGCATGATTCGTAGCACTTCCATGTTCACATCAAGGTTTCATCGCTGGGTTTGTATTTTTATTATTAATTACATACTCCCTAGGATGTAAATGACAACCCAGAAACTGGGGCGAGAGATGGCTCAGGAATTGTTTCCAAAACTACGGCGTCATTCGACAACTAACTTCAGTCATTCTACTGGCAAGTTATTAATAATTTCCTCTCAGGTATTCTCTTTTGAACAATAAACTGAACAGTAAATATGACAGCCTGCATAAAAAACACACATAGGAAGTAAAACTTTTTCCCTTTCCATTCTCTCTAGTTCCACCTACCTACTCCCTCGCTTTCTCACTTTTTTGTTTTAAGGCTTTTATCAGCAATGAAGTAATGTTACTAGGAGAACACACATTATAAGACTGCAGAACTTATAATTAATAAAATAGGAATGCTCATACTAAAACAACCTTAAAAATCATCCTATCTGCTGTTTATAAACTTCATGGCATAACTTATTAGTGGTTCTTAAAATCAATGAAATGGGTCACAAACAGGGTCACAAACTGAGTATTTTTAAAATAAAACAGAAATTAACTGCATCACAGATAGTAACAGGAAGTATTGTTTCTTCAAACTTTTTCAGGTGCAAGGTACATGCGTACTGGGTTGCCATATACAATAAATTGTTAACTGGGAGTGTAGTCAAAAAAAGCTCAAAACTCATTGAGCCTGTCCAGTCTTCTTATTTTACAAATGGTGAAACTGAGGTAAAGGGTCACTGAGTGATTTCCAGGACCAGCCGCTCACAAAAAGGCAGAGTCAGGAACAGAAGAACCCTAACTCCCTAATTCTAAGATTCTTCTCTTTATAACACATTGCTCCCTTTCAGCTCTCTTTCTCTCCTTTTGTAATTCAGTTCCATTGGGGATAAGAAAACTTGAGGGAATCACTAAATGAGTTTGCCCGTGAGGGATGAAAAGCCTTGGAAGAATTAATTAAATGAAATATGAGAAGAGATGAATAACAAGAAAGTGTGAGTTATGGTAAGGTTCTCTCTCCTGCCAACTTAAAAGGCGTATCAGTGGAAACCAAAAACATTCAAAGAACCCTGTTGGGTTTTTTTTTGATAAAAATGCCAAAAACCATAAAAAGCAAAGGATTTTACATTTAAAAGAGACAAGCAGAAATACCTTAAGTATAAAATGCATATCCTTTTAAATGAAAATTTTAGGATATCAGTGTGAAGTACTGGACCGTCTAGATGAAAAAGGAAAACCATCATCGCTTCTGCGCGATCTGGTCAGTCCTCCGGGTGACTGACTGGGTCTTTCACTTTTCTTCCCAACTTTAGGGGTCACAGCCCAGGCGTAGGTGTAACGCCAGCGGCTGATTAAAGCAGGTCGCAATCTGTCTGGCAGAGTTTCTATGCCATCCTTCAAAGGGACAGGGACCAGACAAGATGACCTCTCTTGTTGCCTCCCAATTAATTCAGTCAGCCTCTGCTTCTATCAGACATCTTCAGGGATACCAGCCATCCGCTCATTGCAAGTCCTCACAGGGAGTCAGTAAACACACAGGCTGCAGACTGCGTTTAATGAATAAGCAGGATTCATTTTTCAGACTTGATTTACAGCTTGTTTCTAAATATTATTTTCTCTCCCGATAATCTGCAGCCTCACAAAAGGCAAGGGTTGGTCCTGCCTCCTCTGAATACCCACGGGGCCTCATCCAGTGCCCAAATAGAGCTTAGGTTAATATCAATGTTTATTCAACCAGCTGGAACTGAATTTCTTTCTAAAGAAGGACATATCAATAAGATAATTCCAATTGTCTGTGCATAAAACCTCCATCGCTTTTGCTTTAATATTCCATGAAATGCCACTCTAGGAAACTACTGTAAGATAAAGTACAGATGGGAAAAGTTTTGTCAAATAAACTGAAGCCACACCTTCTATTTTTATGTTTAAATAAATGTACATAAAAGGTAGAGTCAGTAGGGGCTTTTTGTGTTTCATTTCTCTCCACATGGACTGGTAGGATAGTTTTCATAATGGAAAAAAATAGAACATCTAAGATTAACTGTATTAGATGGTGTTGAAACATCAGATCCCAGATGAGGTAAGGGCTCGTTTCAAACCCCTCAGATCAGTTCATCACTTCCTAAACAATCATAAGACATCAGTATTCTTTAAGCAGAACTCATAAACACTGTGGCCTACGATCAAAAGTTGTAGCTTTTGACTAGGAACATAACTTACAATGGAAAAGGAGTAGATTTGCTTGATTTTTTTTAAATCTAATATAAACTGTAATGTCTTCCAAGATGTCATATAAACTAAATTATAGCTCATGATTTAGTGTGAGTCCTATCAGGACCCAGAAAACTTTCCAGGACAAAAGTTGAATTCTAGCCCTGGAAGGACTAATTTAACCACCGACAGACTGTTCCGGCAATAAACCTCAGTTCCATCTTGAAAGATGGAACGTAACTGTGGAGAGCAGGACCAATAGCACTGGTCCGGTCAAGACAGCATGAAGTATACAAAACAAGGCAGAGTCACTCATGTCAACCAAAATGACTGTCAGCCGTGACACTTTGGTTCAAGAGGGAAACTACCAAAGGCAGAGCAGACACATCTGGCAGGGAGACACAGTGAAGATACCTGCCCATGTGATCAGAACAGACACATCTGGCAGGGACACCTAAGATATCTGCACATGCGATCAGAACAGCAATGTCTGCAGAGCGGGACCACCCACAGATGGGCTCCTGGGAAATCCCACTCTTGTCAGCCGGGGTGTCAAGCAGAACAGCCATGTAACACCCATAGGATCCTGTGCAAATTCCATCAGGGGTACCAAGGCATTTATAAAAAAAGACCCAGAAGGGTGGAGTATATTTTCAAGGTATAACTGAGGCAGGTTCCAGACCACTGCTGGGACAGCCGAGCTCCACACACCAGGGTGCTGCTCCACGCCGCCCTGCTCTCCCTTGGCATCGCTGCTCTGCGGGCCTGAGGACTCTGCCCGCCCCGCTCCCACCTGGCCCTGGAGATCCTTCTTTGCAAGACCATGACGACTCCCTTACCCACCATGCTGTCTCCCAGGCCTGCAGGCTGAGACTTTGGGACTCGGGTTTGTTTTCCCCCATTGATGGCTCTGTGTGAGTGTGTGTGTGTGTGTGTGATATTTCCCTTAGATTGTTAGAGTGTGAGTAGGATACTAATGTATGTTGATGTTCTACTTTGAGTGAACCTGCAGTCAATAAAAGCTGAGTGAATGGCATAGTTACCTTGGGTGACTCTTGTCTACTCGTTGGTGCCGGGCTGCCCGGCAGGCAGCTGGCCGAGCAGTTACCCGGCTGACTTACAGGAGAGACTATATCATGAACATATGCTTGTGACAATGACCCACTGGAATCTTTAATTATTACCCTTGTATGCAAATGCAAAAAAAATTTGAAAATATTTTCATTTTAAAAGTATCAATGCCTGCGAATGCAAGAGATTTGAAAATATTTTCATATTTAAACTTTCATCAAATGCTTTAAATATCAAAACACATTTTGTGAGAAAAATTATAAATAGAAATTTGATATATTTAGAACTGATGTGAAAATCATAGCCTGAGATGCACTTTAAATTTATTTCTAACAAATCTGCTTTTTGGATTCTGTTCTCAGTGGTTTATTTTTACTCCCCAGATTATGTTACTAGCATCAAGGATGTGGATATAAAACAGGGAGATATAATAAAGGCAACATTTAGACATAATGGCTCGAGTGTACAAATGTTCATAAACAGCCTTCTTTTGAGAAGCTGAGAGGAAGAGATTTTACATTAATTGGGATTTATTATGAGGCAACTACCATGCTAGACAACTTGGATATGTTCTCACATAAACCTTGCAATAACTCTATGAGGCAAGTTTTATTATTCCCACTTTTTAGATAAGAAAACTAAGGCTCGAGTTAAATAACCTGCCCATTACCAAAGACATACTAAGCTGGAAAGCCAGTGCTCTGAACTGTATCTGTCTATTCAAACTGTGTTGCATTTTTAATTCCAACTCAGGTCTAAACAATAAAGTATGTGCCCAGATACAGCACACTGGGTCTAGATTCAGATAGAAACCTATTGCCAGGTCCTTGCATAGGCCCGTCTCATTTAACGCCGCTACTTTAACCTCCTGGTGAACATTTGGCCTTTGACTTTTTATAACAGCCCTGTGTATTCAGTTTCTCTGTGAAGTAGCATGTTTAATATGCAAGTTTTCTAATAGTCTTTCAAACAGATGTTTGTAGGAATGAAACAGACTCAGGTCTGGGCTTCATCTGGTAAATCACCCTCTCTTTCAGAGCCGCGTTTCTCAGAAGAGCATTTATGCTTCCGCTTCTCACTGCCATGTCCATCTTGACTCCTACGGTTTGACTTCCAGCTGAACCACACGTCTAGGCTCTTAGGCAGAGACCATCAGTGGTACCTCAGTGCTAACTCACTGCCTTCTCCACAGTATTAGAACTCATGATTTTTAGCAGGGCACATAGCTAACCAAAATAAAGACAATTAATTTCCCAACTTCCTTTGCCTCCAAATACAACTGCTAATAGGATGTAAGCAAATCCATTGGGTGGCGACTTTTAGGAACGGTTCTTAAAAGACATGGGCGTGTGGTCTCTGCCTCTATCATTTTTCATCCTTTCCTCCATTCTCCGCCTAAAAGGCGAATGTGATAACTGGAGCCCTGCGTGGTATCTGGAGCCAGGAGGAACTGGGGGTGACCCTAGAGATGGCAGAGCAATAAATTAGAAGTGTAAGTCTCCAAGGCCTGAGTAAAGCAGAGCCATTGCACCATTCCCGAACTGCTTCCTCTGGATTTTATCAAACAGAAAAATAAAGCTCTATCCTGTTTAAACAAGAGTTATTTCCCCTCTCTGCTACTCATAACTGGACATCATCCCAAATGATATTCAATCGTGATCTCTTTGTGACTAATCCACTCACCACATTTTGACTTTCAGTTGTACCAGTCTTTATGAGGTAGCATGGAATAGCAGGAAAAAATACAAAATCTGTCATAGAAATTCCTCTACTTGCTAGCTCTGTTATCTACGGCAAATAACTTAACCTCTCTTGGCCTCAGAATCTTCATCAGTGAATGAGGGGAATATGATCCCCTAAATGTTGTCATAAGTAGTCAATCAAATGAAAACTACAGTATCATATGGCCTTTTTGACAGGATGCAAGTCAAGAAGGATGGATTAGTGGTTTTATGCCTTTTGCTTTAAAATACCTACCAGCCCAAGTAGTCCTTTCCTGGTTGTACCTACTCACTGAATTAACAGACATTCTGGTCTTCTTCAAATAAATCAATTGTTGTTTATAAACTGAACAAGGAAAATGTTCTTTTTTAACTTCGCCACAATCTTCCTAGCTTTTACTAGCTGCAGCACATACTTGTGTGCTTTAATAATCTGGTAGACTTTTTAGTTCTATTTTTTGGATACTTGATCTCCTCTTCTATATGTTTGTAAATCATCATGTCCCAACTATACAACTTCTTCAACTAAGGTACATTCTTCAGACATATACTTTTTAGTAGAGTCACTAATTTTCAGAGACATTCCTAAAACTTTTATGTTGTTATCAATTTCATTCTCTTGAATAAAAAATGTCAGCTGAAAAATCAAATACAAATAACTAACTATCATGGGAAAATCTCCACCTAATTCATTCTATTTGAAAGTTTCAGATTAAAAAATACCCTTGGCATGTTCAGTTTCTTCAGTGAATCTTTGGTTGAATCCAACAAAAACAGTAAAAATCATCTGAAATATGTATAGTTATTCTTTCTAAAATTTCTTTCAAATATCCTTTACATTTATTTCATTCCTTGTTTCCAAGTTGATAGATATACCTCATTTTACCATGCTTTTCTCTACCACATTGTCCATATATCGTGTTCTTTAAAAATTGAAAGTTTGTGGCAACCCTGCATCATGCAAGTCTATTGGCATCATTTTTCCAGCAGTATTTGCTCACTTCTTGTCTCTGTGTCACATTTTGACAATTCTCTCAATATTTCAAAATTTTTTGCTATTATTATATTTGTTATGATCATCTGTGATCAATGGTCTTTCATGTTACTATTATAATTATTTTGGGGGCACCACAAAATATGCCTATATAAGACAACAAACTTAATTGATAAATAGTATATGTGTTCTGATGGCTTCAACTGATTATTCCCCCATCTCTCTCCCTCTATTTGGGTCTCCCTATTCCCTGAGACACAATACAAAAATTAGGCCAATTAATAACCCCACCATGTTCTCCAAGTGTTCTAATGAAAAGAAGAGTCCCATATCTCTCACTTTAAATAAAAAACTAGAAATAATTAAGTTTAGTGAAGAAGGCAAGGCAACAGCTGAAGCAGGCCAAAAACTAGGCCTCTTGTGCCAAACAGCCAAGTTGTGAATGCAAAAAAAAAAAAAAAAAAAGTCTTGACTGAAATTAAAACTTCTGATCCTGTGAATACACTCATGATAAGAAAGTGAAACAGTCTTGTTAGTGATATGGAGAAAGTTTTAGTGGTCTTGATAGAAGATCAAATCAACCATAAGATTCCCTTAAGTCAAAATCTAATTTAGACCAAGGCTCTAACTCTCTTAAATCCTATGAAGGCTGGGGGAGTGAGGAAGCTGTAGAAGAAAAGTTTGGAAGTAGCAGAAGCTGCTCCATAGGCCCAAGGAAAGAAGCCATCTCCATAACACAAAAGTGCAAGGTAGAGCAGCAAGTGCTGATATAGAAGCTGCAGAAAGTTATCCACAAGATCTAGTTAAGATAATTAATGAAGGTGGCTACACTCAACAACAGATTTTCAATGTGGGTGAAACAGTTTTATAGTGGAAAAAGATTCCATCTATGCTTCCATCGCTAAATAGGAGACGTCACTGCCTGATTTCAAAGCTTCAAAGGACAGGCTGACTTTTTTGTTATGGAATAATGCAGCTGGTGACTTTAAGCTAAAGCTGATGCTCATTTCCCATTCTGAAAATCCTAAGGCCTTTAAGAACTATGCTAAATCTACTCTGCCTGTGCTCTACACATGGAACAACAAAGCCTGGATGACAGCACATTTGTTTACAACATGGTTTACTAAATATTTTAAGCCCACTATTGAGACAACTTCTCAGTAAAAAAAGATTCAGTTCAAAATATCATTGCTCATTGACAATGCAACCTGGTCACCCAAGAGCTCTGATGGAGACTACAACAAGACTAATAGTGTTTTTGTCCCTGCTATCACAATCTCCAGTAGCCCACAGATCGAGGACTAATTTCAACTTTCACATCTTATTATTTAAGAAATACATTTTGTAAGGTTACAGATGTCATAGATGGTGGTTCCTCTCAAGGATCTGGTCAAGGTAAATTAAAAAATCTGGAAAGAACTGACCACTCTGGATGCTATCAGAACATTCATGATTCATGGGAAGAGGTTGAGAATATCAGCATTACCAGGAGTTTGTTAGAAACTTACTCCAACTCTCATGAATGACCTTGATAGATTCAAGACTTTGTTGGAGGAAGTAACCGCAGATGTGGCGGAAACAACAAGAGAACTAAATTTAGAAGTGGAGTCTGAAAATGTGAATTACTGCAATCTCATGATAAAACTTTAGCATAAGGAGTTGCTTCTTATGGATGATCAAAGAAAATGATTTCTTGAGATGAAATCTACTCCTGGTGAACATGCTATGAAGATGCTGTGAAGATTGATGACATGAAACAAAGGATTTAGAAAATTACATAAACTTAGGTGATACAGTAGCAGCAAAGTTTGAGAGGATGGACTCCAATTGTAAAAGAACTTCTGTGGGTAAAGTGTTGTCGAATGGCATTGTATGGTAGAGAAAATTGTTTACAAAAGGAAGAGTCAATCAATGCAACAAACTCCATCATTGTCTTCAAGAAATTGCCAGTTACCCACCTTTAGCAACCGCCACCCTGATCAGTCAGCAGCCATCAACATGGAATCAAGACCATCCACCAGCAAAAGCTGGGACTTGCAGAAGGTTCAGATGCTTGTTAGCATTTTTTAGCAATAAAGTATTTTTAATTAAGGTATGTACACTGATTTTTTTAGATATAATGCTATCACACAGCATAGTAGAATGATAACTTACATGTGCACTGGGAAACCAAAAAGTTCATATGACTCACTTTATTGTAAAATTTGCTTTATTGCAGTATTTTGAACCCAACCAACAATATTTCTGTGGGATGTCTACATATACTTTTTAACGTTTCCCATTCTACTTATACTATATCCTCCCGAATATATCCCCTATTTCATAGTCACTCAAATATCCCTTATGCCCTAGAATGTGGGAAAAAGTTATTTTCCTTACCTACTGCAGTAATAATGACAATTAGATTAAAGAACATGAAAAATGACTTCTATTTTACCCTTCCAATGAGCTTTATCATAACAATGCAGTTAAACATACAATTAGTAGCAGACCAAGAAAGCATTTAGACTAATTAAGCCTTGACTTTAGGAGATGAGTTCACAGATTATGCCTGTGAGACAGCAATCAGGTCGATTGAGTCCATTTAAAACAAAGAAAATAAATCAGCTCAAAGATAAAAACAAAAAAAGTCAACCATTTTGCTTTTCAGCTGATGTAAAGCAGCCCTAATGAAATATAAGCCATTCTTCACATAGAAACAGATTTCATATTGTCCAGAGCTTTTCTGAACTACCTACATGATCAAGGGAGAAGAGAAACAGAACAAAGAACAAAGAGGAGCAGCAGCAAAAATGGTGTGAATTACCACATATAGGAAAACAATATTTTAGTTCTACTATGTAAGTTTTTCTACTATATGATTTATAATATACAGTAAGATAATCACTGTAAACATCTTACACATATTAGAATTCTCTTGCATTTCCGGGTTGCCAGAAGCCATACTGAAACTTAAGATAGCCTAGTAATGTTCAAAAGACTAACAACGATAACAAAAAGAAAAAAAATGGCAATGAAACAAAACAGAGTAATTACTATTCAGTGGGGAGAACAATGGAAGCCGTTTTTCTCTAGCTGTAATCAGTTTATAATTATGGCCCTGCAACCAGGCAACACATAAAGAAACAGCAAGAAACTCCTCGTCAGCTCCCATGTTATAAATTTATGGTACCTTCAGGCTTTGCATCTTCACTTCCCTGACAGGCGACAGGGACTCTACCGTTCTTAGGCGGCTGCTCCTTCATCAAAACCAGCGTCCAGACCAGATGTACAGGTTAATGCTCCACAGAAGCTATTTTTTTATGTTAAAACCCCACAGAGCATGACAAATAACACAGGTTTAAAACATAAATAACTAAAACAAAAAAAAATGAGGAGAAAGTAGCTTTTTGCTTGTGACAAATGACAAGCCTAAAGAAAGATGAAAAATGCTCTCTCTGAAAGAGGTGGCTATCATCTGATACCATGACTTGCTGAAATTGTTTTATTTTAGTGGAATAGAAAGTGTGAGCTGCCTTCTGTTACTTTGGTCATTTACATTTTCAATACAGCGACTTTCTAGAGAAGGTTTGCCATATAGGTCATGTCATATAGACTCTGAGATCAGCTTATCTGGAAAAGGGAGAAGATGAAGGCTCTCTTGTGATTTATTCAAAGAGTTGAATCACTAACCAAATTTTCCAACCAGCAGTTCAAAGCATGAAATTCACTCTTTTTTTTTATTTAATTCCCAAACTGGTACTTGTAAGAGCATATTCTTGAAGACATTGTAATGATATTCTACCTTTTTATAAAGCAAACAAAAAATGCACATTACTGATATAATCAAAGCATGCATTGAAATTTATTTTCATCTAATAAATATGGAGATACCCTACTTCATAAGGGAGAAATCTACTTTTATGTGGCTTCACAGATAGCAATAGACTATATATACCTATTCACACAAACATTTTTAATTGTGTTCTATATTTGGCTTTGCATTGACATTTTTTCATATGGTTGTATTAGCCATTGTATTTAGCCACTGCATCAGCATTTCACTTAAACTATTGCTTTTTTTTCATTAAAGACTCCGGGCATAAGTTCTAGAAGTGAATCAGCTATGTTCTCAGATAGTCTGCCAAGGCAATAGGAAGGTACGAAGAAATTTGCCAAGTCAGAGACCACCTCTGGAGCCAGAGCCATGCTAATGGCGGCAGGAACATATGGTAAGAACGATCCAGGGTCCAAATGGGTGAAGGAGAACGGGGCGGACGGCAGCGACACCCTGGAATGTGGAGCTGCAGACAGGAAGGCAGGGATGACTGGGGACTCGGCAGGTGAGAATCTGGGGCTCTGAGAAGAATGACTTGACAGGAATATCAGTGGGCACCAGCTGCTTTGCAGACTACAAATAGTGAGTCAGATGCCTTTCCTGTGGGGGAGTAAGTAGGAAGTTTCAGAGTCTCATTAACTCTTTAGGACCACTAGGGTGCCATCTGACAAATGACACTGCCAGTGTTCTAAATGGAGCCCAAGCATCTGCTGGAAGCAAGGCATGTCCTGAAGTTACCGGCTTAGAAAAGCAGAGTGTTACCTCCACCCAAAGTATGTGTCTGAGTAATAATGATTAGTGTCTCTCATACATGCAGTTATTGCATTAAAGAGAGAGACAGACGGAGACAGAGACCGAGAGAGGTCTATTCAGCCATAGCACAAAGTTCTTAAGAGTACTACATCACTACATTCTTACTTTAAGGGAAAAGAATTTGAGATGTCATGTTTGGAGAACGGAATATCTTCCCTTGCTACCAGATTTCTTTATCTATATTTATTTTCACTTGCATTTGTATCACAGACCTTCTTCTAGAGTTATTATCTTTCTACCTTCTACACTATATTCATATTTTAATATTTAATATTTATTTAATATTTAATATTCATAGCGTCTTTACTGTTTCATAAGGGAGAGCTTTCCCAGGCCTCTTTTTAAAAGTCCTGCTGTAACTAGGGAGGCAGCCAGCTCCAGGTGGAGACTCACGCACTGAGCTCTGCAGACATTGGATTTAAGCACAGAACCCAAGCAGAGGAATTCTTTTTTCGGCTTGTTTAGAAACTCTGCAGGAGAAACTGACTTGCAATGTCTACTGCCAGTTCACAGGACTGTGTTCGAATGCATAACCCTTAAATGATCTTTCTAAGTGTTTTTCTCATAATAATTCTATGTTGTCATCAGGTGAAAAATAGCCTCTTGGGCACAGCTTGTGGGTAAGAGAACCATTGGGGTGGTTAACTGAATTCCATAAAACACACACACACACAACTCTAAAACAGATAAACATCAATTTTAATCAGGCTATTAATCACTATGCTGAATTGAACATGTAATTACAGGGAACCAGGTTTTTTTAGGAAGACGGAGAGATGGAGACCGAGATTCTGAGCAGGCGCAGCCGAGCATCGCTCGTGTTCCTTCTCGGCGCGGTGCAGGTTTGCTGACGCTGAAGGCGCCTCTGCCACCGAGAGCGCCTGGTATTAGCATCCTTTCAAAGGGAACTCGTAGATTATAAGGGAACTGTTTTCATCACGGTGGTTTAAAAGATTTGTGGTGCGTGCAAAATGCCGCTATTATTTCCAGGGTCTGGCAGTATGGTAGGTACTCTGGGGGATCGGGTTCGCAACCTCAGCGTGCCCCTCACTAAGGAACTAAGAGAAGCCAGGAGGGGACACTCAGTTGCTCCAGTCCTGGGTAGCCGCTCCTTGTCTAACCCATGTCTGTTTTCTTGATGGGAGTTTAAAAGAACTTCGCAGCGAATGGCTGTGCTCTCTTGTAACCAATGTCCGTTACCCCTGGAAACTCCGAGTAATCAAAGCAACGTTGAAGTCCGCAGTTTGCGATGTGTGGTCTCTGAACCAGCAACAGTAGCAGCACCTTGTTAGAAACGCTAGCAGGGAACTTGCGAGAAAATAAATCCTCAGGTGCCACTCCACTTCTACTGAATCAGAAACTCCGGGCTGGGGCCCAGCAACCTGTTTTAACAGTGATTCTGATTCACCACAACGTTAGAGCCACTGGTTTAAACTGTAAGCAATTAGGTATAGTTATTTGATGTTACCCTGAGCATTAATCATTAATTAATCTGAACCTGGTGGTCTCCCCTGACACTTTACCATCACAGGCCTTACATTCCCAGCAGTTTAAACATGGAACACTACCACAGTGCTAAAAATAAAGCCATTTTCTGATTTTTTATAAAACCTCTATGTAAGTTAGGTCATTTTTCCACCCTAGCCACGAATAGTATATTCCCTCTGTCTATGCTGTTTCAGTGACTGAGGGAAAGCAAAAAGTATTTGTCAACTGCCAACATAATGTCCGGCTTCAGCCTGTGGCCACTTTTTCTTTGGGCCCTTCCGCCCTGCCCCTCAGCTATAAAAGATACAATTTCTTTCATCATTCCTCATTTTCTCTCTCCTCTTCTCCCCCACTGAGGTCCACTCTATAGTATTTACATCGTAGTCCCCCCTGCGCTGGGACTGGAACTGCGGAGCACTCTTCCACGTTCCTACGAATCCCCAGTTCCCTCCTTTTCCCCCAGAACCAGAAGAGAGTTGGGATGAGCGCGTCGTACACCGTCACGCTGCTGTGTGACGTTTCTTCATGACAGTTTTCCTAGCAGCCTGTTTTCAAATCTTTACTTGACTATTTGTTTTCTTTTTCTACCTGTGGTGAAACGTGTCCTTCTACTTCCTTTCTGATCAATACCTGAAGAATTAAAGTAAGAGTTTCCTTGGTAACAGCCACCCTCCCACTGCCCTTTCATATGCTTCTGCCTGCTTTGGTCTGTCCTAATAAGAGATGGCTAGATAAAGTGAAAAGGTCACTGCAGGTCAAAAGATCTGTGTTCCAAAAGCAATTCTAGCCACAGTTTCCTGATCTGGAAAGCGAGATTAATAATTACCTGTCCTGCATATCCCACACAACTTCTGAGGAAACCAAATTTTAAAATGTATATGACGTCACTATGAACTCCGTAACGAGCTGTATAAACCTGAGTTACTACTATCAGTGAGAAAGCTCACTGGACTCAAAGTGAAAACAAATAAAACTAGGACTTGAAGGCCATTGTAAGTCTCCTTAGAATAAGAGTGGTCTTTAATCTATAGAGTCAGAATGCCACGAGCCATTTGGACAAGTTGATCCAATTGACTATCTAGCAAATGTTTGTAATAAAAAGGAGATAGTAACTGTAAGGTTTTGCTCAAAAAGTCCTGAGTAGGGAAGCTTAGAAAATATTGTCTAAGATATTTCCAATTTGGAGGAAAATTTAAACAAAAGGAGTCAACCTAGCAAAGACCGCACAACCTACCAGAACCATGAAGAGGGATTTTGGGATCAATGATCCCATATGAAAATGTTTACTAATACAAAATAGGCTTTGTGTTTAATCAATAATGCATTAATACATTATGGGGTGAAATCACACCCTTAAGAAATTTCTCTGGATAATTAAGAGCAGTATAGATTTCCAGCAATTTAAATGGTCCTAGAAAATAAAGCATAATATTTACTTCCCTGGCTTTTCTTTAAGTCTTGGGGGGAAAATATTGATTTGGAACTTAGAAATCACCAAAGCAAAGAGGCTAAAATAAGACAGAATGTCTTCATTCTATTTATTACTGAAACCACACAAAATATGAAAACACAGCCCTCTGCACCAGCACTGTTAATTATCTACATTATTTTTCCTTGTATATAATCATGAAAAAATCAGCCTATTATCCTCATGGAGCGTATTCTCACCGACACAGGGTTCAGCATGAACTTAGGACCAATCCCGAACTGCTGGTGTCAGTTTCCCAGGTTTTGTGCCTCCTACGGTCACTTTCTTCAGTTACCAAAGATTAGAGTCCTTTGCAAGGCAGGGTCCTTAAATTAACATATTGTCATCACAAAGACCTATTTTCCAATTAATTAGATAAGTCTTTTATAGAAAAGTTACATTAAGACATGACAGCAAATAACAAAATAGAATTCGCATTAATTTTCATTTTTCTTCTGAGAAACGTCTAATCTATATCACTTATTCTAATGATATAAGATGAAATTGTGTTCATTCTTAACCAGTGTATTATCCTATACTGTGGAATTTTGTTGTTCTGAGGTCTAAAATAATAATACAGAAGCATAACGCTATTTTTTAAGAAAGAGAAACATCAGTGCTTGCTAATACTCCCCAAAGTAGTGTTTCTCAGTGTGTGGTGCACAAGTACCTGTGCCAGAATTAACTAGGATATTTGTTTCATACACTCTTACTTATTTTCTCAACAATTCATAGGATTGACTATTTTTAAGTGAGGTACCTAATAAACGAAAGGCAGCAACCTAAGACTTAGGTTTTATTTAGGAAAGAACCTACCATTTAAAATAAAATATGCTCTTAGTAAACAGTTAGAAAATACTAGATAAAATGAGGGCCTCCAAAAGGTCAGTCTCTAGGGTCAGCTAAATGCTTCCACAGCCGGAAGGCGGCTGCCACAGTCACACGCCCTCTACCTGGGCCCCCAGGCTTCCCCACGGGAGCGAATTGGTGAACAACGGCCATCTCTCTCGAGGCTAATTCACTCTTTGCCTCGGAGTGATTATGAGCAGCATAAAATTGATGCTGTTTCCTCGAAATTTACACAAAACCGGGTTCTAATCACATTAGGGAGAATACAGCTTTGTTACACACCTCTGTATATTCAAAACAAAAGGTCAATGTGGGAAAGGCACATGCCCATTTTAAGCTTTTTCCTTTCTCATTATTTATAGGACTTTGTCCACATTCAAATTTTGTGGACTTGTCCTAAAAAGGCACAGGTTTGGTAAACACTTACCAGCAATCATATTACTTCCCAGAACAAAAGTGGACTTTTAAAGTTATCTTGATATCTTTTAGTATAGTAATTTATCGACATCTTCAAAATGTGATGTTTACCAAAGAAGAAAACATAAATGGACAGGAGGTGATTAAAATGACCTTCACTGAGTCAGGTCTATGATAAGCCAGTCATCACGCTGACCTACATGTCTCACAGGATGTGGCGGTATTTACAACAGCAGCATTTAAGGTGATCTTGCATCAAGGCTCCTGGTAAATTATTCCCCATTAATAATTATAACTGACTAGTTAACAGGAACCTGCTGACTTAACGTTTACACAGAAAATTCCTTTACGTTAAAAATAAACAATATGTCAGATGGTACCTCACGTGGGGTTCACAGTGCGCTTATTTCTCCGTTTGGGCTTAGGGGGCACTAGCCTGTTGATCTCAGAGAATGCATGGCATAAAACCAGGTGGCTAGGATTCTCCTTTTAAACGGTTCTTCAAAGAGAATAGCTCTCCTATGGACATTATACTCATTAGCAGCAAATAAACATTCAATTCGTCATTCCAAGAAACATTTTTGGAGGCTCAGTTGGGCCTGGGCTCAATTCTACAGTCAGTCCACCCCGAGCTGGCCACCTGGCCTCTCTTCAACACACACCTTCTAGGAAAGAAGTGCTCTGTTCCCCTCCCTTGAGTGGGGCAGTTAAATTGGACATTTTAAGATTACAATTTGTTCCGTGATAAAAAAAAAAAAGTTCGAACTGAACACTAGGGTATAGAAATGGTCATTAATTTTAAGGTTTCCAGCTAGCACCCTATGAATTAGTATCAGAACTGCAGTTCATAAATTCTTGAGATATTCACAGTTTATAATTCTCTTAGCATTTCCATCAGTATAAACTTTAGAATTTAATCAGAGCTACCAAGCTAAATCTCTTAATTTTTATAAATATCTCTTCTGTATTGTGATTAGCATTAGTAAACATGGCTTATACCAAACAGCCTGAGAACATCATTTGTGATTTGTCATGTATTATTTGCATTTTTACATTTAATTTGGAATTAATAGTACAATGGCACATATTCTTAACTATTTATTTTATATATCAATCCTAAATAATATTCCCAATTCAGTTTAATTTTTTTTCAATCACATTTTGAATTCTTCTACATACAAAGCCATGTGCCATGGTCCGTGAATGTATTCATTAGGTCTGTAGCCAGTTGTGTGCAAATTTATCAATAACTCGCAAGTAACAGAACGGAAAGGCTGCTCCAATTTGAAGTCCCCTGACAACACTCTGAAGCTAAAACTTTCCAGTCTATCAGGCATGGATTTATTCATTACTTTTGACCTTAAGATATTGAAAGTCTAATCATTGGATAAAAACTACTTCTAGAACATGAAATATTATTCCAAAATCCATAACTAGCACTCAGATACTGTAACACAACAAAGGAACTCAACATTTTCTGCCCCTTCTCTTCTCCTTTAAAACCGACATGAATTTTTGTGTGGCCTGAACCTGATACTATATAAGGATACACATTTATGTTTACATTAAAAGTAGAAATAAAAAGATAACAAATATTGGGTAAGTCTATTTAATGCATAAAAGTATACCTAACTATGGGCAGCATTAGAAAGGATTGTCTTCTTTGGAGATAAATTTATACCTCCTGAAAAACTACAAGAAGAAAATGCCTCTATGAGAAGACCCAAATGAGATCATGATATTCTAACTTCCACATTAGGTAGGGAATATCTCAGAAAATTTTCCAGATTTACACAGTGCTGAGTCTACTGTCTTCAACCGGGCATGCATTCTATTGGGATTAATATTATAGGGCATTTTCTCCCACTGTGCAATATTCACCATCTTCGTGGATACAAGGAAAATGGCCATGGACCGATTTCAAAGCGTGTAACTCAGGACTAAGGAAGAAAGGCTTTGGCATTTGCATCTTACCGAGATAGAACAAAGACATCGGGGAAAGCTCTGATGGGGAAAATGCAGATCCAGATAACTTAGTCTGGAAGTGCAAGGCAAAGGAAAACTAGGTAAAAAAACAGGGAACATGTTTCTCTACTTTGGGGATGGGGTTAGGCCCACCTCACAGGGATGGGTCTCCCAGAGTTAATTTCCATGATCACTGGAGTCAGAGGTAACCCCAAGGGTGGGGTATTGTGTGCATCAGCCGCAGGGAAGGGAGAGGGAGCTCTGGCCCCTGAAACAGGCCCCTGCCGGTTCTCTGTCAGTTTCGGCTCTGCCTGGTAGCACACACGTGTTGAGTGCAAGGGAATACAGAAGTTCCCTTTACCGCAAGACTAATTTTACTTAACTGAACTCCTCGTATATCTGAGGGGGAAGCTGCAGGACTCGCAGCCCTGACCCAATACCAAGGCCAGATGATTAGCATTTGTGTAAAGATCAGGGGGCTTCCAGGACTGGGACTGTTAGAACGAGCCTTACCCATGAGGCGAGACTGGGAAGGGCCTCCAACAGGATCTGTTTTGACAAATAGGGAAAAGAAAGACCAACGGCGATTGTACCTTGAAATAAATTTCAGTTTATGTAGCCCTGTTGGAGAACATTTCGGAGACTGGTTTGACTGTGTCAGAGATGATAGGCAGGGAGTCATTTGCAGAGAAGTCATTTGGAGAGCTGACAAGCGGTCAAATATACAAAAGGACTAAAATGCCGGAATAACTAGCTAGACACTCTAGCCCCTTGCTACCCAATTTACAATCTGTGGGCCAGCAGGAGCGACACCATGTGGGAGCTCATAGAAATGCAGTTTCAGGACCCCCTCAAACCTCTCAATTCAGAACCTGTATTTTGGCCAGATCCGCACACGCTTCCTGCACACGCTGAGGCTGGAAGAGCACTGCTCCAGGATTTAACTGAATCACCTGGGCCACTAGGGCGGATGCTGAGCTCAGACATCTCCATTTTCCACAAACATCCCAGATGAGACAAAGAGGAGGATGGCAAACATTAAACAGCAGTTCAGGGACACTGCCTGATGAAGATGAACAGGATGGATATAAGGGTCAGGGGAGAAGCAGCAGTCATTTAAAAGACAATAATAGCAACAATAATGGATTATACCTGTGCAGTGGAGTCAGCCACACCCACTTAAAACTACCTCTTTGATCCCCGGCTTGGCACATAAGAGGATAGGATGGATAAAGTATCAAAGAGCCGTCCTTGACCTTAGGAAAGTCCCTCCGTAGTTAGCAGTTCCATCCCTTTTTACTCCTGCATGGACTGCTGGGGGCGAATTGCTCTGCTGAGAGACTCAACTACCAGTAACTGGAATACTGCTTATTAGAGTACAAGAAACATTGTCTGACATGTAGTAGATGTTCCATAAGTATGGTGGTCATTGTTGTTATAATAAAATCAATTATGACTAATACCCTGGTTGTGCTTCCCCACTTAGCCTACCTCCTCCCTGTAGGTCGGTTTTTCTTTGTTCATTGAGACTTAAGAACCTCACTGAGACAGACTTGGATTTGAAGCAAACCAGCCCAAAGCTGAAGAATCCAGACATCTTCTTCCCTACCCAAAGAAACAGAAGCCAAAGAAAGGAAGACAGGGGCTCTAACATCTCTTCAAAAGACATACCTAGGATTGGAAGAATCCTCTTGTGTTACTAAATCAGAAAGTAAACACATCCTCTTTTTCTTAAGTTCAATGAAATAGTCATCCTCAAATACAACCTCTAACTCCCGAATTGCTTCTGACTTTTTTTGTGGATGATTTTTTTTTTTTTTGTAGAAGATGGCAATGACAATAACAATGACTAATGCTTCTGAAAATATTCTACCTTACCAAGTTACTTTGTGGTACCTTAAAAACCGTAAGCTCTACAAATCTCATCATATCTTAATGCATTGTTTTGTACAGACCCAGGAAGGAGACCAGCCTCGATCATTCATCAAAGTGTCTTTCCTAATGCATTCTACATTCCCCTTAGAAGTCTCTCATCTGCACACCAGGCAGGCTTCCTTCTCACTCCTCTGTTACAAAATCACTGCCTTTAGATTTTTCTCCGTTTTTCTTATTTAAATATTTATAACTGTAATGTAGCTGTGTCCCAATTCATCAATAGTAATTCCTCTTATATTTAATGACAGGGAAATGTGAACCATTAAATACTGAGTTAATGCTTCTCTCTAACGACCTGCCAATCGGTTTCTTTGACTGGCCTCTGAGCCTGCCGTGCACATCATCCCGAGGCAGCTACCAGGCTGCAGCCAGTGCGTGGGGGCTGCAAAGCCTTACAGAATATCCAGCTCACGGAGATCATTTAAGTGGCGTCCCAGCCAATGATTTAGGGAGAAACGCATGATTTAGTGTTAAATCCTCCTCTCAAATGTACACCAAAATGAATTCTAGATCAACTAACAATTTTTATATTAAAAACTGTATAAATGAAAACAGAGCACTAATATGACCTTGACTTAAGAATAAACTTTTTTAAACATGGTATCAAAGTCTCAGAACTTAAAGTGATGACGTATTTAACTAAATAAAAATACAAAACCTGTGAAATGAAAAAAAATTAAAAAGCCGCGCTTTATTGGCAATATTAAAAGGCAAATAACTATCTGGGGTAAATATGTGTAATATATAATGAAGAAAAGATATGTCACTTTATATGGAAAAATGAAAGATAAGAAATGAAAAAGCCCTGAAATAAATCTTTGAAAATTAAAGGCAAAGGCTATAAAAAGGATATTCATAAAAGAAGAAATACAGTCAGCCAATATGCATACAAAATGTTCAACCTCATGTGTCAAACAAAGACAAATCAAAGCCACATTATCACACTATATTACTCATCTATTAATATTTCATGTGCTGCTAGTGATAGCATAAGCTGATTCACATTTTCTAGAAGACAACTTGCCAATATTATAATAAACTTTAAAAACGTGTATATGCACCCTGGGTGGTGTGGCTCACTGGGCTGGATCGTCCATAAAAGGTCACAGGTTCATTCCTGGTCAGGGCACATGCTTCGGCTGCAGGTTCGGTCCCCAGGCGGGGCACCTACGAGAGGCAACTGGTCAATGTTTCTCTCTCACATTGATGTTTTCCTCCCTCTCTCCCTCCTTCCCTTTCCTTCTCTCTAGAATAAGAAGAAGCATGTCCTCGGATGGGGAGAAAAATGAAATTTAAAACAATGTGTATATGCAATGTCACTTGTACAAATGTATCATAATTAGACCTAAAGCTGTTCATTAAAGCAACCAACAATAGAGGAGAGACACATAATTGAAATACTTCATGGTCCTGAAAATGTATGATCTAAATCAATACTTATTAACTTATAATAACAACGGTATTAAAGGTTGTTTGTGAAATAATGCTATGTTAGAAAAAACAGGCTAATGAATGATATTTTCTTCTTATAATTTATTTTATGGAAGATGAAAATAATTATATACATAGGTTTGCAGAGAACAAAATATTCCCATTAATATCTGGGTGGTATTTAGTGGGGTATTAATTAAATTTTTTCTTGTCTGTATTATGTAATTTTTTAATAACATGGACACTATGGCTGAAGCCGATATGATACATGTGGCAAACCAGTATAAAATCATAAAAGTAAAGTTTTAAATTAGAAAAGAAAAACTTTGTCATTTTAGAATATAATGGCAACCATGTCGGCTTGCTTCAAAGAAGAGTGGTACTCATTCACATAATCCAAGTGCTATATGAATTAAACTCACAGTCTGTGGACTATCAGGTTGGTGAACAGGCATAAATTTTCAGGGAGTTCCTGGCAGGATTAACGGACCTTGAAAGACAGATCCAGGCAGATATTTACAGAGGCAGCTCAAAGAGACAGGTTTCCAAACGACCATTTCCCTGCTGCTAAATGAAAATCCTTTATTAATACTTTGGTGGTCCTCTTGGTGTCCATGAGGCCCAATATTATTTGGGCTTTTCATTGTGAAGTTTTTGGATGTCATAATTTTCTTTCCCTTTCAGATGCCATCTGTGAAGCACCACTAACTAGTTAAGGACCCTGGAACCTTGTGTCTGCAGTTCAGAGGAGCTACCAGCAGATGGCATTGTAGGTTTATTGAGTAATGTAGCAGATAATGTAACAGTCTCAGTAGCCCCGTTGATATTCTCCCTAAGATGTCCATTTTGATTATCCCTAAACACAAAAAACTATTTATGAAAACGTCACCACTTAGAGGAAAAGAGACCTATAATAATAAGCGTGTATCACTATTAAAGAAAAGTTATATGAAGTGAGGTTCCATTTTCAATTACAAATCAAAGTTCAACCAGAGGGGAGCGGGGAGGGGGATAATGGGGGAAAGAAGGGGAAGGGCCGTCAAGGAACATCTATAAAGGACCCATGGGCAAACCAAAGTGGGGTAGGATTGGGGTAGGAGGTGGGGGTCGGTGAGGTGGGGGACAGTGGTGGGGAGAACATGGAGACGGCTATACTTGAACAATAAAAAATATAATAATAATTAAAAATATACCCAAGAGTAAATTTGCTCATTTTGAAATAAACAGAAATTTCAAAAAAATCTATAGGTATTTTGAGGGTCTCCTAGTTAGCTGATACCTTATCAATTAATATTTTTGAATTCTATAACCATAGCTCATATTCTTCTACATCCTAAAATGTAGCCTTCATTGCCTTCCTTCTAACCCTGCATGTTCAAGTTACTGTGAGATCTAAGTACCATTCTAGGACCCCCACAACCAAATAAACCGACATCCTTAATTATCCCTAAGTGAGGATGCTGATCGCTATGGCCGAGAGCCATGGCCCTGGTGTCAAAGAGCCATGGATTTAAATTGTTCATCATTTACTTGGTCAAATTGTTTAATCAGGTTAAGCCTCAGAGTCCTCCTCTGTAAAATGGTGTTAACATTTTCCTGACTTATGGGATTCAATGAGGGGGCGCACATTGAAAGTGCTAAATTTAAGGCACTGCATCAGACACAGAATAAACCCTCCTTAATGCTCTCTATTTTCATTACACATGATAAGTCCTTGAATGCGGACCCTTTCTCTCACCATTCTGATTGGAGAATGGTAGCAGCTGACCCACCTTAGCTGCCTGCCCTAGTCACAGAGGGCGCAGGGCAGGCTTCCACATCAGCAAGTGGGCTCGCTCCCGTTTCATAACTGATTTCCACCTGCTCTCCCTCTGCCCCTTCTGTCCGCACTCTTTGCAGTTACAACTCTTGCGGTGTTGTTTTTCATCGGCCTGCTTTACCAGCCCCAGGGCTTTGCCTGTCACTGTGTAGCAGCAGATCAGCATTTTTTTTTTTCCTTCCATTTCTAATAGGTTAATGAAATTCTTACTTAGCAGGTCACTTCTTTTTTTTACTTATCTTTACAAACATATGCCAGACATAACCAAGACATGCTGAAATGACTGTACACAAACATTTTATTTTCTACAAGTCTCTTTTCATTGTCCCTTTCCTCAGTTTATTCCCCCGCCATTGTTGGCCAGGTCACTTAGCTGGTTGAAGTAAACATTATATCATTAACCTCAGAATCTATCCCCCACCCCTTTCATCTAACAGTCACAGCATAAAGAAATTGAGCTGTCATTCCATTTCCATTTCAAAATCCACTCAACAAAATGCCTGCATTTTTTCTAATTGTGAGTGTACTCTTCTGTTTTACAAGCCAGAAGCATTGCAGCCTGAACTAGAACTAGTGACCCTTGCTTTAGGGCTGCATTACGGCCACATGGCTGTGGTAGGTGAATTGCCTCTGTGTGTTTATAACAAGGCAGAGAAGGTGGAATTGCCTGAATCAAGTTTCCATCAAGATCCACCCTAAATGCATGAAAGTTTACTAACAGGTTGTAGGTTTTTTGGAATTTTAACCAGCTCTGTCTTGCTCTGTCAGAAATTGTTCTACAAGGAACTCCACCTCCATAAATTGATTAATCAGTCAGTCAACTACAGAGGCAAATTTCTTGTCCAGACTGTGGTCCCCTCACAATGTGACATTGTACATAATCTATTCAAAAACTCTCCCATCTGAGAGCATAAGCAGATAATGTTTAGACAATGACCAGGTCATAAAGGATAACAGAACTCTGACCCCATGGCTCCTTCAGTAATCAGCCTGGAAGCCAAACCACGACCTTTACAGAAATTGGCCCACAAAGGTCAGAACCGGACCAAGTCAATGGCTGCCAGTTTCCTATTTTTTGCCCCTTCTCTGCTTCCCACTCAGGACCAACTGGAAAAAAATGGAATATTCTCCCCGCACCAATCATATAAGATACCCTACCTCTTGTTAGCCTCTCTTCATCTTCTCCATGACAAAAATGTCCAATCAGAACATACCTGAAACCAATTTTAGTGTCAGTTTTCTCATTCCCACCTGTTTTGAGTCTCTGACAAGTGCAGGTGCTCACGCCTGACTTCCTTACTATGGCAAACTCTGAATCAGTACCTGTTTGTCTTCATTTGGGTAGTCTTTGTCATTTCCACAGTATTCCTGGAGGTTCCACTGAGGTACCTCATGCACCGCCTGTGGCTGCTGACCCCAGGACTCAGCCGGGTGCAGACGCCAAGGGCATCCCTTGTGCTCTGCTGCTTGGGGCTAACTGAGTCCGTACAGATGCGCTAAGTCAGCATGAGCTTTGAACGCTGTCTGCATTGAGTTCCTTGATTATGTATTTGGTACCCAAGTTTTGTCATCAGCTCCCATTTGTTTGACATCCTCAGCACTATTCTTATTTGTCCATTTTCGCTCTCTTTTGTGTGCCTGTTTGTGTTCTACCTGAAAGTCTGGTTTATCTTAACAGTACTCAACAGCATAATGCTGTGAAGGAGAAACACAGGATACAGCTCAGTCACAGGCCCTCCAAGCCTGTTCTTCTAGCCAGCATCACGGACCGACGAGTGTGCGGTTTTTACTCAGATCAGCTTCCATTTAAGCAAGTTTTGCTATGGGCCACTGATAAAACTGGATGAGTGAGGTCTTTCATTTCAATTTCTGGTTCTGGGAGCTTGGCTTTGATCCAGGGGAAGTGCTATCTTTGCTTTTCTGCCTGCCAGGGCGCACGGACTGCCACCTCTGCTTTTATAGGCGGCCAGCAGGGTGGGGTCATGAAGTACACAGGCAAACCGTTGACGAACCATTGTCAAGCCTCAAGTCTAAATCCTCTCCTCGAGAACGCCCCTGTTTGCTCTATGCCCTCTCTTTACAGTGCTAATTCTTGGGTCTATCTCTCTAAGTGGCATAACTTCACCAAGGATGGTTTGAGCCTTCAGGGGCCACTTTAAGGAATGCCGAATTGATCAAAATTGTTCGTTTAAGAGGTGCCTTGGGGAAAAAGTGGGCCCAATGGGCAGCATTTCTTGTTTGGTGTGTAGAGGCCTCCAAATGATATTCTGATTCAAAAATTGCTTCTTCAAAGGATTCTTTGGCCAAGGCAAATGAACAATTTGATAAGCTTGAGCAATAAAAAGCTGGACTTATTTCCCAGGGAAATCCATCCCCTGCCCCTTGTCCTCCAGTTGCCTCCCTGTTAGAGGTTTCCTTCTTCCCTCTTCTCCATCTTCCTGTGCCTTCCACTCCTCTGTCATCTCTCCCCTCCCCTTTCTCTTGTCCAGACCCCCTGCACTTCCCGATGATCCTCCTAAGATGCTAAAACACCCGTTGCCTCTAAAGATCTATCCCTGCCAGAGTGAGATATGAAGGCAACACTAAAATTTAAACCTCATATATAACCTAAAGGAAAAAGCAATAAACTATTCCCCTAAACCTAGACAGAACCAGCAATTATTCATAGAATTTAGAGTTCTTTTGGATACGTAGGACCTATGGATACTTGACCTATATCAGCTGAAACACATGTTGATTGGAACCTCAGATGCTAAATCTAAATGGCAAAAACTTATTGGACTGACCCAAAAGGGGATTCACAGGATCTCTCTTTCCATAATAAGCCTGAGTCAAAAAAGCATGGAAAAGTAGAGCAAAGTCTCGTAAAATCCATACCTGAATATTTCCAATAAGTGACTGGACCATAATTCAATCATGCAAATTGGAAAAATAAATCTTAGGACATTTTCAGGATAGACTAGAAAAATACCTTCAACAACATTTGGGAGTTAAAAAGGTGCTGTTCTAACTGCCACCGTTCCATCTGTTCTTGTCAATGGAGTTATACAGGAACTTGAAGATCTAATTTATAAACAGAAATCAGAAGGGGGAATACTGCCTTACTTGACTTACGACATCCTACAGGACATTTTGAAAGGGTTCGGGGGGACAAATGAGACAGGACCCAAAGTAAACTTACGGTCCTGGAGGTCAAACAGCCCACTGCCTGACTGACCACCTACCGACAAGGACACACATAGATATTGTGACAGAAAGGACCCTGGGAAGAGGGTTGCCTCGTCTTACAAAAGAAACACCCAAGCTAAAGAAAAATCCCTCCGTTCAGATAAGTGAGGATGCTCTGAGGAAAGAAAAAGTACCCAATATCCTGCCTTACCTTTAAACGCTCAAAATGAATTAACTGTAAATACAGTGGCCGCTCTGTCGATAGACATAAGAGCTACTCTTTCTTCATTAAACCCGCCACCTTCGTGCAAGCTCTTGCTCAGAGGAAACATGCCCCACAGGTGGTGGGCTTTTCAAATAATGCACACGTTTTCCTTATTTATCAATCTTTAACTGTAACCTAACCCTCAGGCCCTTGAATGAAAAATGTTTCCCCCTGCTCAGTAAGAAGAAATATACTTTGAAAATGAAACTGTCATATCAAGTGTAAACCAGAGGGACCGTTTTTGAGGTTCCAGAGCAGTTCTCTGGTCAGCACCAAGCCGCACCTGCCCGAGATCCGTCTTTCCCCTCCATTACACTGCTACGCACCTCAGGTAACGGCCTTGACACGTGGATCATTTCCATTTCCAATTGCCGCTCTCACATATGACACAAACACAGTGGCTTACAACAACACGCATTTATTGTTTTACAACTCGGGAGGTTATACATTGAAAATGTGTCTTCCTGGGGTAAAATCAAAGTGTGGGCAGAGCTGCATTTTTTTCTAGAGGTTCCAGGGCAGAAGCCATTGTTTTTCATCTTTTAGAAGCTACCTAAATTCCTTGGATCTCTGTTGGGTTTGAATTTCTACTGAAGCGCAGATAAATCTGACCAAACAGTTACTCCAACGTCCTTAAGGGCCCTTGAACCAGAAGCAAAGAAATGCCTCAGGTTCTTTCTACCCAAAGGCCTTTTTGAACCCTGTGCCAGCCCTTGGAACAGGCAGCCATCCAGTAAAGAAAGCAAGAGACGACACAGATTCATTTAAGAACATCAGCAAAACTTTACCCCTTGCTTCTCAGTAGCGTCTAACCCAGACCCACGCTATCGTAAACTCCAACAAAGTCACCTGCTACACGGTGGTGAATCTCTAGACCAGGATATTCAATACCTTTGTGCCTGCTTCTGGGGAAGAAAACAAGATACCTGGACAGTTTTGCCTTAGGGATTTACCAAAGCCCCCATCCTACTTCTCCCAGATTCTCAATTAAGACTAAAAGATCCAAATTCCTCTCGTGATCCAGCTCTGACACACTATGTCAGTGACTTCTTGCTTTTTTCAGATGATGATGAAACCTGTGAAAAGGATACCTTGCTTGCTCTCAGCCTTAGCAGAAGAGGACATAACATTTCAGAAGATAAATTAGTTTTGCCAAAGCAGAGGTCAGTATTTAGGGTCTGAAGAGGAAAACGCCACACCTTCCTGAAAGACTAAAGACTATCCAAGCTTATCCTAACCCTCTCACAAAATGACAGCTTAGATGATTTCGAGATTCAGTGCGTGTTGCAGAAAACAGGTGCCCAATTCTTCTGTGATTGCAACAACTCCATGAACTAAGGTCTCAGAAAAAGCTACTCTCCTCAGAGGAGCCAAGCAGGAACAAGGCTTCCGAAACCTGAAGAACGTTCTTTAAAAGCATCCTTCCCTAGGCATACTTTATTATTTAAAACAAACAAACAACAACAAAAAACACCTTTTTTGCTTTGTTCATGAGAGATCTGAACAAGCTGAGGTTTTGACTCAACTTCGTGAGAATCACCCAAACCCCTTTGCTTACTATCACCTCACCCTTGACCTCGCTGCAAAGGCTTCACCTCCGTGTCCTTGGGCAACAGCTGCTGCTGCAAGGCTCGTCAGGGCTTTTGCTGAATTAGTCCTAGGTATCCAACTTGATCTCACAGCTCCTCACATAGCACACACCTTATTCCTGAGAGCCAACAGTGTTTTTCAGCTGACCGACTTCTCGTCAGATTCAGCTCCTCTCTTTCTCACATTGCTATTCACCACTGCGATATCGTAACACCGCCACTCGCCCGCCCCACGAGAAGGAGGGAAATTTTCTGATAATCGAATCTAAGTTAAGGAACTTTCTGTACCTCACTCACATTTAGTAGAGGCTCCCTCTAGAACAATGACCTGTTATTATTTGTTGACGGATTTTATCTCTAAATGAAAACTGAAGGTTATGAAGCAGGATATGTTATCACTAATTTGAGTTCTCCTTTAGAATATGCTTCTCCGACAAAAAATAGGCAGGTAGCAGAACTTATTATGCTTACTAGAGCTTATCATCCAGTCAAAACAAGAGAATAGGCAGAGACAGAAGGTATGCTTTTTTTTTCCTTTATTCTAGAGAGAGGGGCAGGGACAGAGAAAGAGAGAGGGAGAAACACGGATGTGGAAAAGCAACATCGACGGGTTGCCTCCTGCAAGCGCCCCAACCGAGGACTGAACCCACCACAACCCGGGCATGTGTCCTGACCAGGAATCGAACTGGCGACCTTTTGGTTTGCAGGATGACACCCACCCACCCAACTGAGCCGCATCAGCCAGGGCAGGTATGCTTTTAATAATACATGATTTCTTAATGCTTTAGAACCAAAGGAGTTTCTCATTTCTGCTGGAACTTCGTCAAAAATGGATAAATTAAGGAACTTTTAGGTGCTTCCTAGAGAGGTGGCTGTTACAAAGTTTGAGGCTGATGCAAAAAGAGATATTATGGAAGTGAAAGACAATACCATAACAGATTATTCTGCCAAACAGGCAGCCTTCACCAAGGTTATAATCCTAATTAAACCCTAAAAGGGTAAATTCCTTGATGGATTCAAAGAAGCCATGATGAAATATCAATAGCATCTTTTAATAAAAATTAAGAAAATTTTCAGAAACCCATGAGCCTCCTTTGCATTAGCATTTATGGCTATATGGTCCACTCGCTCAAGGATATATCAGTTTTTCACCTATGGACTGGCAACTTGAAAGCCCATTTATTTAGGGATCTCTGATACTATACTTCGAATTGCTGTACAAAGGTATGACAAAATACTGCAAGGGACTCATGAAGTATACTCACACCTACCACCAACAATTTAAGGCCGCCTTCTTACAACATCATCCTGAACGGCCTCTCTCATGATCTTCAACTGGGAGATCAGACATCAGAAAACAATGTTTTCGACCCTCATTAGCAAGGACCTTCGCAGACACTCAACAAAAAATACAGCAGTAAAACTCTGGGGGGTCAATCTTTGGTTTAGGTTTTAGAACTAAAGAAGTAATTCTTAATTGCTTCTGAGCAACACAACTGGAAGGCCACTTCAACAGGGGATCTTAAACTGGAGAGTCTCAGAGATCTTACAAAAGTGGCTGGCCTTCAGATGAAGAGAACTGACCCAAACCGACAGAAAAAGATTATGACCTCATTCCTCAAAAAATTAAAAATGTAACTACCTGATGACCCAGTGATTCCACTTCTGAATATAAATTTGAAGAAATCCATAACACTAACTCAAAAGAATGTATGCACCCCTATGTTTATTGCAGCATTTTTGATGACAGCCAAGACATGGAAGCAGCCCAGGTGCCCATCAACAGATGAATGGATAAAAAAGCTGTGGTACATATGTATATATAATGGAATATTGCTCTGCCATAAAAAAGAATGAAGTCTTACCATTTGTAACAGCTTGGATGTACCTAAAGGGTGTTATGCTAAGTGAAATAAGTCAGACACAGAAAGACAACTACCCTGTGATTTCACTTATATGTGAGATCTAATGAATAAAATAAATAACCAAACAAAATTGAGACAGAATTACAAGTACAGAGATCAGAATGATGGTTGCCAGAGGAGAGGGGGTTGGGGTAACTGAGAGAAAAAGGTGAAGGGATTAAGAAACACGGATTGGTAGTTATAAAACAGTCATGGGGGTGTAACGTACAGCACGGGGAATACAGTCAATAATATTATAATAACTATGTATGGTGCCAGGTGGGTACTTGAAATATCAGGGGACTACTTTTTAAAGTATATGGTTATCTACCCACTGTGCTGTAAATATGAAACTAATAAAAATAATATTGAATGGAAATTGTAATGTAAAAATTGAAATATTTTTGAAAAGGCTATCGCCTCAGATAGCGGGCAGTTTCCGCCTGAGACATCAGACCAAGATTCCTATCTAATTCACACTTCATTTTATTTTCTTGCCTAGAACCATCCTTCTTCTTATTTTCTACAGACTCTTGCTGGCCATCCACTCATAATGGCCCTTTTTCCATTTTTATTATTTATTAAAGTATAGCTGGCATACAATATTATATTAGGTTCAGGCTTATAACATAATGATTTGACGTGTATGTACCTTACTGTACGATCATCACAGTAACCCTAGTAAGCATCTGTCACCATGCGAAGTTGTTATGATATTATTGACAGTTCTTCCTGTGCTGTGTATTACATCCCCATGACTTATTTATTTTATAACTGGAATACTGTACCTCTCATTTCCCTTTCCTTGTTTCACCCATTCCGCCATGCCCTCCCCTTTGGACAGAACGAGTCTATTTCTGTTTCATTCATTTGTTTGTTTTTAGGCTCTACGTACAGGCACAAGTATACAGTAATTTGTCTTTCTCTGTCTGACTTATTTCACTTACCATGATACCATTTACATTACATTTTCTTTATCCACTCCTCTATCACTAACGCCTAGGTTGCTTCCATATCTTGACTTTTGTAAATAATGCGTATTTCTTTTCAAGTTAGTATTTTTGTTTTCTACGGACGAATACCCAAAAGTGGAATTGCTGGGTTGTATGCTAGTTTTATTTTTAAAGTTGTTGAGGAAACTCCATACTGTTTTCAATAATGGGTGTGCTGATTTACAGTCCCACCACCAGTGTGTGGAGTTTCCCTTCTCTCCACATCGTTACCAGCATTTGTTATTTATTGACTTTTTGATAATAGCCATTCCGACATGTGTGAGGCGATACCTCAATGTGATTTTGATTTGCATTTCCCTGATGATTAGTGATGTTGAGCATCTTTTCATATGACCCTTTTCTCTTTATTTCCTCCCTATTATAATCTTTAAATCAGAATATACTTATTCCAATGCCAATCTTAAAGATTCTCCCAAACAGTAGCCACTGCCCACTTATTTATTAATGTATAGATCATCCATAACCAGATCCCCTGATAAACACTTCTGAGTAATTTTGGTCTCATCAAATGACACCATAAGGAATTACAGCTAATGCCAGTTCCATTTGCACCTACGCAGACAAAGGACCTTAAACAAAGCAACCTGCGACTTTGCTATTTTTTCTCCAACTCAGAAAAAGAACCAATTATTACTACCTATTGATCGAACCCTAGATAATTATAAATTTGAATTCCAAAATCTTTGCAGGACAATGAGCCAATTACATGCTACCTGGAAGAGAGTCATAGGAAATCAAATATGTAACTCAGGTAATGTAAGGCCTTGGCTCCAACCTCATGTGATGAAAAGTTCTCTTTTTTTTTTATGGCTCTCCATGTGCCCTACTGGTTGCTACTTCATTCATGACCAGAAAGCTTGATTTTCTTTTCCTCAGACCAATACCACATACACTTTAAGAATAATATTCCAAGACTTTTCCGTACATAGAGACCCTAATTCTAAAAATCATAGAGGTTTGAAATTCCTACTCAAATACAAACTTCGAAATGAGGCCACTCTTGATTATTCAGGCACACTATGTAAGAGAATGACTGACTCATTGTTTATATGTACAATTAGAGAAGTGCTCCTAACAGTAAGATTTGTGTATCATATAAATAGAAAAGACTGTGAGGAAGTTAACACTAGCTCTAGCAGAAGTTTTAACAGTGTTATCCTGGCTCTAGATGCAATGCACATCAGTCTCAACTCACTGGATGAAGCAGTAATAAACAACCTCATGCTTTAGATTTCGTTTGCTAGTCCAAGTGGCCTCCATGCCGTTGCCGATACTTCCTTCTGTACGTGGGTCAATGAGGAAGGCAAAGTAGAACAGCCTGCACTTTGCCTTAAATAAAAGGCTACCTGGGTCTCCAATGTGATCCTCATACCCTATGGAATTTGTTCTTGTGGTCTGAATTGGGCACTGAGGTTCCTGGTTCGAAAGCATCTTACAGGGACTATTAATTGTTCTTGTTTTTGCCATATATACATAAACATATACACACACATATACATGATATATGTACATATATACTATACTATATATAATACATATATACACTATATGTTTGCATATACATATATATGCATGTATATGCATATATTAGTGCATATACTAATATGTGTGTATGTGTATGTACATATTATATACATATATATACAGCCAAGCATATATGGAAGTACACAGAGAGTATGATAAACCATGTATTCATTGCCCAGACTCACCAATTACCAATTCATAGACAATCTTTTTCATCAATAGTTCCTCAGTTCTCCCCATTTTATTTCATTTGAAGTAAACCCCAAATATCATCATTTCATTTTTAATATTCCATTAAGTATCTTTAAAAATAAGGATTCCTTTATGAAATAGAACTATAATACCATTATCGCCCCTAAACTCCTTTAGTATTATCCAATACCAGTTGTTTGTACTTTAAATCTGTTATGGCAAGAAATTTAACATTGATTTATACACACTTCAATTGTTTCCATACATTTATGGCTCCTTTTTCATTTTCACTTTTCTTTGAAATTATGTTCATAAAAATGAATGGTTAGTTATTGAATAACTTCTATATTTTTGTCAAGAGGAAGGATTTGGGCTGGAATTGAATTTTGCCTCTATTAATTACTATCCTCAGTACCTTAGATGAGTTTTCTTCAAAATTTCTTAGTATCTTAATACTCAAACAACCCAGAGTATATTTACTGTTTAGTTTAGCTTAATACAGTAAAAAGAATTATAGGAAAATGATACTACTGAGAATATGTATGAGGATTCATTTAATAAGGACCATAAATATTCCTTTAAATATCTTCAAAATATTTATCAGTTCCCTCAGAAAGAATTTACCTGAGGGATGATGAGTTTTTGCCTGTCTGATTCATTTATAAGGTTCAGTTTATTTACTGAAGATTATCGATGCACAGTTACCCGTAAATTGAGAAAATCTCCTGTAGGTTGCATATTTAAGCAAAGCCCTTCCCTATCATTTATCATCTTCTAAACACATCCTGACCACTTTTGCCATCATCAGTTTTGATCAATTGATTTTCAGAAGCAAACATTTGAGAGGAGTGGATGAAGGGGAGGTTGTTTGAGCATTCCTGTTTTTATGAGTCAGTAATTCACCTCAATGAAAAAGATTTTATTTCGCCAGGTAAATAAAGTATCCTTTTAAAAAGATAAAGGACAAATATCTTAGATTCATTCTATATAGTTATTTCATGAGATGTTCTTTTTCTTTCCATTTCTCTTGATACACCCCCGCCCCACACACACACACACACACACGCACTATGGTAAATGCCATAGCACCCCAAAGTCTTCACAGGCCTTATGGGGTGGCAGGGACAACGTAGAATCAGGGCTAATTCAACTATGGATCATGTCTTTAACCCAATTTGAGAAATAACAACAATGATGAAAAGAAACAAAAAGTCCCTAAGAGATTTTTTTCAACGAGCTAAAAGGATACAAAGAATATTTTTTAAAAACTATGACATTTTTGACTTCTTGATAGAAAATGTGTTACTCAAACATAATATTAATGGAAATGTCTTATTTTTAGCTAGCAAACAATAAAATTGGATTCTGACTTAGATATTTTCCTTCCACAAACCCTAGGAGACATAAGTTGAGATCCTTAGTGTAAGCATGTCATAAAACCAGTGAAATCTAAATTTAATTTTCTGTGGTATTAACTTGGGGCTTGTTTCTCTTCTTTAAGTGAATAACACCAACTTTTCTGTTAAATATTTTCTAGGAAGAAAGACCAGAAGATATAATTGAAAGATGCAAAAATAATCTCTGCTTGCTTGTTGCTCTTAAACTGACTTTTAGATCCTTAGTGCCAGTGGAAAATATCAAATGTCAAATCTTTCAACTATAATAATTCCATTCTTCTTGGCTCATTCAGTCAGCCTCAAATAAATTCTGTAAAAAGGAAGATGCTCTCAGTCACTCATTTAAAATTTAAAAAGCTATTCATTTCACAACTCTTCCCAGAATTAATCTTGGCATTGTGATGAATTAAGGTAAGTAATTTTTTTTCAAGTGTTAAGATAGTGGCCTCAGCTCTTACTTCATAAAGAAACTGAAGGCCACCTAAGAACTTTGTCCATCTCCAGCCCGTGTCCCCTACACAGGCACTACCTCTCCACTTCTGCTCTAGGTTCCCCTACCATATGGACAGTGTCCCTCCTCAAGTCTATATTCCACCCATATTCTGGGTTTCACACTCTTTTCTATTTCCTCTTTTTGTCTTTTCTATTTCTCCCCCATCTAACGGTCTCTATGCCTCACACATTTCAACACACCCAATTCTCTCTGATTTTGAAGAGAATATATAATGCAATGGCATAAAAAATCAGCTTCAAATCCCAGCTCTGCCACTTCCTGTGTGTGGATCATGATTAATCTCGTTCTTGTTTCCTTTTTCTTGTCTGTAGGAGTGGAGCGAAAGAACAAAAACAGCAACATTTCCTCACAGTATAGTTATGAATACTGCATGACAACATTTCCACAAAGCACTTAGCACTTGGTAAGCTCTTAGAACACACTACTGCTAATTTTGAACTCTCCTCGGCCTCATATCCCTCCAGCCATCTCCTATCCCTCCTCTTCTTCTCTTCAGAGCAAAACCTTTTTTTTTTTCAAAACTACTTTTAAACTTACAGAAAAGTTGCAAAAGTAGTACAAAAAGTTCCCATATGCCCTTCACCCAGCTTCCCCTGATGTTAGCACATTGCATAACCATGGAACAGAGATCCAAACTGGGAAATTATCATTATGCAGCACTATTAAACTACAGGCCTATACGAGTGTCCCCAGTTTTTCCACTAATGTCATTTTTCTGTTCCAGGATCCATTCCTGGATCCCACATTGCAACTAACTGTTATTTTTTCTTGGTCCTCTGTGGCCTTTGTTTTCCCTAGTCATGATTTTAACTTTTTTGAAGAGAACTAGTAAGTTATTTTGTAGAATGTCCTTCAGTTTTGGTTTGTCTGGTATTTTCTCATGGTTGTAATTTGAAAAATTATTGCATTTTGAGCAAGAATACCACAGAAATAATATTGTGTCCTTCTCAAGACATCATGTCAAGAAATTTATGATATCAACATGTCAGAGCAAAACTTTATGTGAGAATTATCTCCTCTCACTGATCCGACTTCATCTCTTCTTTCCTGTTTCTCAGTCCACTGTTCAGTTCCTATAAGTCTATTAAAACCACTCTTGTCAAGGACACCAAGAACTCTCTACTTGTTTAATTTAAAGACTCTCGGTCCTTTACTCTTGGGCCACGGGGTAACCTCAATACTGTGAGTGCTCTCTCCTTTGTGACACAGGCACTCACCTGTAACAACACCACACCCGCCTCGTTTATCATTAACCTTTCTGAGAACTATTCTCAGTTCCCTTTCCTGGCTCCTTTTCGAATAACTTACCCCTAAATGTCAGCATCCTTATTTCTAACTATGCATTCGCCCTGGAAGACTCCATCTACGTCCCTGGTGTTACTTGCCATCCGTATACAGACAATTCTCTCATTTCTCCTTCCTAATTTTTGCACTCATATATACCACTGTATTCCAGACGTCTCCATAAGATGGTCTATAGGAATCACAAACTGAACATATCCTCCAACCAATCTTACCATAGCCCTAAAGTTTAGCTTTGTAAATATGATGTATTTTCATTTCAGGAGCACCCCCAAAATCTATTAAACCTCTATAGGTATAAACTCAACAAAGCAGAGAGTAGGTCAGGGATGTCATCCGTTCTTTGAAACGATTTTTATTAATGCAGCCCGAGATTGCTTTAAATTTGTGGTGGCACTTCACGTCATTGACACATATTGAACTGACTACAAAAGAAAAGTCCTTGCATTTTTAATAAATATATTGCTATAGCCGTTTTCCCAGTCCTGTAGTTGAATAGATAAAATTCAGGACATACTATGTCACTCTGTTGAATATGGCCTATCACTCAAGTCTGATATATTCTGGGACCTAAACACAGTAATTTAATTATTCATTAAATCAAGAAATAGGGAGCAAGCACTAACTGCTCAATATTTTGTGAGACACTGGAGGCACAAGAGTGGGACAGACTTCTACGTGTCACCTCCACCTACCCTTTTCTTCTTCCACAGCATTTTAGTTCAATCTGGGTTCCTGGCCATCAGCTACATGCAACACTGCAGAAATATAGTGGAAGCCACATATGTGACTTTAGATTTTTAGTGGCAACATTAAAGTAAAAAGGGGTGAAATTCATTTTAATAACATGTCTTATTTAGCCCAATATAGCCACAATATTATCATTTCAACATGTAATTAATGTAAGTAGTATTAACCAGATAGAGATCATGTTTATTTTTTATTCTAAGTTTTTGACTGATGTGAGTGTTACACTTAGAGCACAACTCAATTCAGACCAGCCACATTTCAAGAGCACAATAGCCTCATGTGGCCATTGCTACAGTATTGGATAGTTTAGAGGCAGATAGACGTAGCCATGCTATTGCGAGTAAAATATAAATGGAAAGTTAAACTTGCAATTCACACTTCATTTGCTTAAAAGCAAACTACTTATATTTTGGAGTCTGTGATACAGCAGCTTAAACCTTAGACTAAAGAATGTAAGTGTTGAATAAGCAACCACATTGCAGCCCCTATGTTTGCCATCCCTCCCATTTGCTGACTTAATAAGTATGCATTATTAATTTTCATCTAAAACATGGGAACCAGTTACAATGAAAAACAGAAAGAAAAAGAAACAGGACAGAGCCCCGCCACACACAACTGGAGGCTTACCTACATCGGCTGTCAGAACCCATTAGTCAGCAGCCCTCTGTACAGTCATTCAAAGAGTTACCAATCTTTTACTAATCTTAATTGTCTTTGTATCCAACCCACAGCTCTTCAAGCTGTCCTGTCATAATGGCTGAGGGATGAGGAGATATTTGTCTGGCCCAACAGCCTCTCAAACACATCTCTTGACATTTCTGGGCATATACTGCCACCTATTAAGGAGGTATTTCACACAAATTCTACCACGGTGTTTTCTATGTCACATTTTATCCCTGACTCTCACCTAAGAAAATGTAATACTGACTAATCTATTGGGTCTCTGGCATGACTACTTACAGTAGGGAAAAGATTAAGCAAGAAGACCACAACTTTCATTAGAAGTTGGTGGATTTCCAGGATTTCTACATTTGAAAACAATGTATACTCTGCTACTTTCACGTGAAATACTCTGAAGATATCAGTTAAATCTATCCTATCTAATGTGTCATGTAAGCCTGCCATTTCCTTGTTGACTTTCTGTCTGGAAGATCTATCCATTGGTGTCAATGGGATAAAACCCCTTCCTATGACCGTATTACTGTCAATCTTTCCCTTTATATCCATCAAGATCTGTCTTACATATTTAGGTGCTCCTATGTTAGGTACATAAATGTTTACAAGTGTTATGTCCTCTTTTGGAGTGCTCCCTTTATCATTATGTAGTATCCTTCTTTGTCTCTAACTATAGCCTTTGTTTTAAAGTCTATTTTGTCAGATATAATTATTGCTACCCCAGGATTTTTTTTTCATTTCAATTTGCATGAAATATCTTTTTCTATGCCTTTGCTTTTAGCCTGTGTGTATCTTTCATTCTGAAGTGTGTCTCTTGAAGACAGCATATATATGGGTCTTGTATTCTTATCCATTCAGCTACACTGTGTCTTTTAACTGGAGCATTTAAGCCATTTATATTTATAGTCATTATTGATACGTATGTATTTATTGCCATTTTATGCTTTTAACTATGTTCTGTTTTGGTTTCTTTTTTTTCTATTTTCATCTTAATGGAGGCCCTTTAACATTTCTTGTAATACTAGTTTGGTGGTAACAAACCCCTTTAGCTTTTTCTTGTCTGGGAAGCTCTTTATTTCTCCTTCAATTTTAAATGACAGCCTTGCTGGGTAAAGTAGTCTATGTTGTAGGTCCTTGCTTTTCAACACTTTGAATATTTCATGTCAGCTCTTCTGGACTAAAATGTTTCTGTTGAAAAATCAACTTAGTCTTATGGGAGTTCCCTTATAGGTAACTGTCTTTCCCTTGTGGCTTTTAAGATTATCTCTTTGTTTTTAACCTTTACCATTTTAATTATGATGTGTCTTGGTGTGGGCCTCATTGGCTTCTTCTTGTTTAGGACTCTGCGCTTCATGGACTAGTGTGTCTCTTTTCTTTTTGTCATTACTTCTTCAAATAGGTTCTTGATACCTTGTTCTCTTTCTTCTCCTTCTGGTATCCCTATGATGCAGATGTTGTTACACTTCACGTTGTCCCAAAGGTCACTTAAACTATCCTTATTTTTTTTCATTCTTTTTTTTGTTGTTCTGATTGGGTGTTTCTTTCCCTGCCTTGTCTTCCAAATCACTGGTTCAGTCCTCTGCTTCATCTAACCTACTGTTTATTCATTCTGGTGTATTCTTCATTTCTGACTGGTCCTTTTTATGGTTTCTGTGTCCTTTTACATGCTATTGACCATCCTTATAATTGTTACTTTGAACTCTATATGTGATAAATAGCTTGCCTCCATTTTATTTAGGCTCTTTTTCTGGAGATTTCTCCAGTTATTTCATTTGGGACTTTCTTCTTTATCTCCCCACTTTGGCTGCCATCTTGTGTTTTTTCCCATGTATTAGATCTGCTATGATTCCCAGTCTTCACAGGTGGCCTTATCTAGTAGGTGTCCTGTGGGTTCCATTGGTGCAGTCTCCTTTATCACCTAAGCATGGGTGCTCCAGAAGTGTCCCTTGGAGGTGTCCCTTGTGTGAGTTATGTGGGCCCTTCTATTGTAATTGAGTCTTGAGTGCTATTGGTCCATTCATACATGGGATCACCCCTCAGGCTGGCTGATTGTGAAGCTGAACCCCAACTATGTCGTGCAAGCTTCTGTGTAGTTGCTGCCCACATGAAACAGTATTTGCCTCAGGAGGAACTTGTTCCTGCCAAGATCTCCCTTTGATACGCTGCTTGGGAAGCTTATTGGATCCCGCTCTGATGTTGTCTGAAGCTGGCTACTGGGTATGTTGGTTCTGGCCCTTTTGGGAGGGACTCTGATGCAGGCCAGAGTAGGGTGCTGCCTGTCAGTGACCCTGGCAACCTGTCTGGGGATACGAGTGATCCATATTTGTGGCTGCCTCTGCTGGGCCTGGGTGTGCGCAGGAAGGACCAAGCTGGGCACCCAGGCTGGCTTTTACCAGCACCAGACCTGGGGACAGGTCAGCAAAAATCCCAAGGCACCTGCCTCTGCCTTGTTAGGCTCAGCCACTGAAAGAGCCTCTGGCTGACTCCTCGGCAGGGCATACACTCCTCAGGGTGTGGGGAGAGGGAGTCCAGAGAGTGGAGCCATTGCTCTCACCCAGGCTCAACTCTATATTTGCATAAAAAGAACAGTTTTTGTTTAGCTTTCATGTTACAGATCAAAGCATGGGATTTATAAAAATACTTTTATAGACTGAAGAAATTGCATTCATATTAAAGATATTATCACTGCTATTGTTATTATTTCCTAGGTTGGGGTAGCCAGTGCTCATCCTTCAGCGAGCCACCTCACGTTCTCCAGTGGCAGACAGTCTGGGTGAATTAATAGCGAGGAGATGTTGCAGAGTTTATTTCAATCATTGCCTTAGCATTGTGTTATGAATAAAAAAAATTATTTTTACATATACCTCACAAGTGCACATGAGGAAAGACAAAAACTCTAAGTCTATGGCAAATAACAAATCAACAAATAAAACACACTCTAAAAGTTTGTTGATTCACTTCCTGGGAAGTTATTACTGTGTAATGATGGCAGCTTCCTCTCGCTCACCTCCCTCTTACTGTCCGGGAGAAGGGTGGCTTGTGAGTGGAAAGAGAGCACATGGCCCATAAAAGGTTGTTTTCGTGGGCATGTCAGTGTGTCCCACTGAAGGGCTACACCCGGCCACAAATTGTGGCTCAGCCACTGACAGGCTTGAAAGTATGGGTCATTCACTCTTTCTGGTTGGCATGTCACAATAACAACCACCAATGGCACTTGTCCCCAACATATAGTATTCTTTATGAAATATAGTTTGAGATATCAGTAGAAATATTTTCAAGCAAAAAGAGAAATATAAAATGTTTTATTATTTTCTTTACCATCTTGGTTAGAGATGAAGAAATATTTTAAAACAGTTCAGCATTCATGAACTCTTAGCAGCACCATTGTATTATACTGGATCCCTCCTCCCTAACCCACATGTAGCAAAATTAAAGGAGACAGCAAAGTCAGTTAAAAGAGCATTAAAAATAAAGATACACAAAAATTTCTATACTACAGAACTCTCTGAAGAACTTCTTCCTCAGGAGAGTAGTTAAAAAACAGAACTTGGGAAGACTGCTTTTGTCTGTCGCTGCATCAGTTTACAAAGCAATTACCCAACCATGACCTTCTTTAAAATGTACTACAATTCAGTGAGGCATTATTATTGTCTTTATTACTTTTATTATGCCAGACTAATAAATAGGAAACCTGAGGTTTGAAGATATTTGTCCAGGGTCAAACAGCTAGTAAGTGGCATTACCAGGTTTCTCAATTCAAGTCCAGTGTTCTTGCCACAAATGGCCACAAAATACCAAAAAAAAAAGGCCAAAAAAGACCAGACTCTGGGAAATACTTAAACACACAGGATCTGGTAAAAATAAGAGAATCATACTGAGAACAAACTCTAAATACGTACCTTTAAATGACAAAACTTATAAAGGAAACCTGAACATTTATTTTAAAAATCAAAACCTTGAAATTGTTATATACAAATGAAATGCCCACAGATAAATTTGTCCCTCACGTGCTATATATTTGGATGGTTGAACTTATTTTCTATTTCATTTTAAGAGTGTATATCTTTAGAAGGTTAGTAGAATAGATGTTTTATTTTCCTTTGCAATTGAGAAAGTCATCTCAGTAAGTACCTATTTGCATAACCACACAAATCCATGTTCAAGTATCTGTCCTGTACCTACTGTGTGCCAAAAATCCAATGACCCTCATGCTTGAGGCAGAGTCATGACTAGAAGCCAGATCATTGCCTCTCTTTTTTCCAGAAACTGGTACACACACCATGCTGTCTTCCCAGAACATGCCACAGTGAATGGATTAGATCTCTGGTCCACTCAGTCCCATGGTCTGTCACGACAATGGTACACGTTGAAAGTGTTGATTGTGGGAGCATATCAATCTCATAAAGCTAGGAACTGGCACCCAAACATCTTCCTAGACTTAATTTGGGCCGTTCTTGGACCTATTTGTATACTCCATATCTAAACTTATCTCCTCCGTTCAGTTAAGGAAAAAAAATTTTTAAGGCATAAAATCAAATATTTTAAAGCTGAGTTGGAATAGCAACTTTTTTGTTATTTAATTATAATTAAATAAATTGTCTCCATTTTAACTTTTTAGCCTAGATTTATGTATTTTATAGTCAGATATAGCCATGATATTAACTAAGAAGCTATTCGATGTGAAACCTTTATTATGAGAAAAAAAATGTGAAAATGGCTGTGAATTTTCAGTTTTCCAAACCTCACAACTATCCTTCCCAACAAAATTTAGGAAGAAACATGCACCTTTGGTACTTTCATTTTATATAAAACTCTCTCCCATCAGTTCCTTTCCCCAAGCATTTGGCAGTGATTCCCTGGCTAATGGAAATAACCAAAAATTAAAAGCTGTGGCATATGCTGAGTTGCTGTATCACATCATAAATCATATTTAATGCTAATTGTTAACTTGCTGTTTTAATTTCAGAAAATTCAATGACAGTTCATGAATTTTACAGACTCTCAAAAAAAGAAGCCATGATTTTTATTTTATGTTGAAGACTACAGGGATGTTGTTAATGCTAATGTGTATGGGGGGTGGTCACCTGATCGTCTCAAATTTAATGGTAATGCAAATTCAGTTAACGCTGCAGAAACGTAAGAAGTCTTGCACAGTCTCTTGGTTAGCCAAGGGCAGATTAGGAATCAGGGTATTTAGGAGCTTAAATCCAACACCTGAGATGTGCTTTGAAAACATTTCTGCACCAAATATAGCTGGCGAAAGGAGCAATTCGAGTGTTAAGAAAGAAGGTGTACAAAGACACTTGATAATAGACAATAGTCATCACAGTAGGAAAATTGAGATGACTGCTGTATGCAAAAACTAATCTCTGAATAATCACTCTTTGCACCCTAGATTCCCATTTTCCTCCTAAAGGATAAAGCCACCTCTATGGCCAGATATGGGGAGTTTCTCCTAGGGCACCAGCTGTCTTAGTCTTCTTGGGCTGCTATAACAAAATACCACAGACTCGGTGGGCTAAACAGACATTTATCATAGTTCTGGAGACTGGGAAGTGGGAGATGGGGGTGCCAGTGTGGCCTGGGTTCTGGTGAGGTCTTCCTCCTTGCTTGTAGATAGCTGCCTTCTTGCTGTGTCCTCCCATGACAGAGAAAGCTCTGGTATCTAGCCCTCTTACAAGAGCACTAATCCCATTATGGGGGCTCTACACCCATGACCTCATCTAAACATAATTCCTTCCCAAATATCCCACCTCCTAATACCATCATATTAGGGGTTATGGTGCAACATATGAATTTGAGCAGGACACAAACATTCAGATCATAATACTGGTCATCAAACTTTACTTGGCTAAGAAACACTTGAAGAGATATAAGAAAAATACAGGTCCCCATTCCTGCAACAGCTGAAATTCTGATTTATTCCACCTTGGAGGTGGCCAGGGAATACTGTCAAGTGCAGTCCAGGGAATTCTACTGTAAATGCCCACTGGCCACGTTGTGAGAGATCTACCTTAGATTAGCTTTGGGCAGAAGGGGTTGCTCACAAGTCCCTGTGCTACACTTGGGGGACTGCAAGCAATATTCAGAGACCGAAACAACCTACAGGTGGCAAGAGTGAGAACCAGGAAGTGCCAACTGAGGCACCTCTACATGAACGTCAGCAAAGCGGTGCTTGATCTGAGAAATGTACTCTCTGTCCAATCCCCACCCCCACTGCCACTTCCATGACATCTGGAAAACTATTTTTGAGAAGGGAAATTTAAAAAAAAAAACAAAACCAACCTGGATAGTATACTCATACCTACTCTAAAGATGAGTTTTTAAGGTGGATTTTGAGAAGGGCAGTAGAAGGGAACTGACTGCCAGCTGGGGGACTGCCTCTGCGTGCGGGCCAACGGGGTCAGTCTGGCCAAGTAGAGCTCGCCCTGAGCCAGACGCTGTCTGCCTGACAGCGTGATACCGAGGGAAAGTCTTTTAAAGAGAAACAATAACAACCACCACCTTTTGAGGATAGGTGTAAATACATAAAATATTTTTAAATTTATTGATTTAATCTGCCTTCTCTGCTAAACACAAGGGGGAACCTGCAGGCATAAATGGTTTAAACAAAAAAACATATATAGCATTCAGAAGTCATAAGTAGGACTGATAACTCAATTGTCCTAAAGATAATGTAGTACAGTCAGTTAAAATACCTGAATGGACAGACTTTAATAGAACTAACTTCTGGGGCTTAATTTTGCAAACACTAAAATCACAAGTTTAACAGCTTCAAAGTATTTTGCAACACAGTGATGACTTTTAAAACTCTTACAGTTCATAGGCATAGAAGAGAGAACCGAAAGACACAGAATTTTAATGCTGAGAAAATGAAAATGACTTTTTAGACATAGCATTTTTCCCTACAGAAGTTCAAGTTGCCCTTCAAGTATGAATATAGAAAACTACTGAGGTTTCAAAGAAAAGAAAAAAGGATGCCTTTGTAGTGCTGCTTATTATTAAATTATTTACATATTGGATCTACTCAAGCTATATTTTAGTAAAAGAACAAGTAAAAATGAAGTGTAATTCCTACAGGTCACTCCTCTTTAAAAGTAAATATTTCCTTGATGCCAACTTATATTGCCTTTATCAATGGCTCTGGTGCAACATTCCAGGTTAAAGGCAGGACTTAGGAAATATAATAAAACCTATTAGTCAAGTTTCAGTGACTACAAAGTTGTTAGCATTGGTACATTGTAGAGCAGTTGGATAAACATAAAAAACGTTTGCTATGATGTGATTAATTATTGTCAAAACTCAATTGAATCCATGTGTCTTTTTAAAAATCCACTGAAGTTCTCTGAAAATGCAAAAGTTTCCTAGATTTATTATGGATTTGGTCCCAGGTGATTTGTAAGTATGTTCTCAAAATGCCACCCAGCACAGAAAGGGACTCCCTCAAGAAAACAGAAATTATGTCTAGGGTTCCATCTCTGTGTCCCAAATGCTTCTCTCAGGCTTGAGGAAAGTAATTAAAGAACAGACGTGGAGGCTGTTTTAAAGCAAACAACTTCAAAGGGAATATGTTTCCTTGCTTTTAAAATACATACAAACTCACATCTATTTGTGATCACATCTCTTCGGGATCGCATTAAAAGGCCTGGGCTGCCTTCAAGCCCAGAATACTTGCTCAGCCCCTAGAAAAAGGCTGCTAAGGTTGACGAATGAGCGTGCAGGCAAGAGAAAAGGCTGACAGTCAGTTAAAGGCATCATCCTATACCTTTTAAAAAATTTTTCTTCTTTGGTCAGCTCATTCCATTTTGACCCAAAGCATTATATGCAGCCACTTGTTTAATGTAATAAAGAAATTATGTCAAAATCTAAGCTGAATTCCACATTAGTGACGTTTTCAAAGAATAAAGCATAGTCTTCTGAGAGCCTTATAGTAATTTTCTGAATCTTCTAAATTCCATAATTTCCAGAGTTATGTTCTTGCGAAAGTTAAAAATAAATGCAGGCGCCACCAGTTATGGCAGCCAACAGACCTAGCTCCCACGTATTGATTTTATATAGGTAAAATAGTGTATTTAAACATTAGCCAAATAAACAAAGACAAAAAACAAACAAACAAAGAATTCCATGTGGGCACCGCCAGAAAAAAATGGAAACAGCCACTAAACTCAGAAGCTGAATACCTGGTTCAAGCTTGATCAGGGCATTCCCTCACTTCCCATGTAGTTTACAATGAAATTAAATTTCTGAAACATGGTCTACAAAACCTTGCATGAGCTACTCACTCTTTCTCTCCAATCGCTAACATGTGCAGCCCCCTCCCCAGCCTGGGCACCCACTATCTCCTCTTCAATCATGTGACCCAGAGCACATGGGTCACTCCTTAAATTTTGTCTTTGTCAAACTCACATTTTTAAGCGGTCACCCATTTTCTCTCAGAGCACCCTTTACTTTTCCTTGGAATCATTTATCAATGTATGTGATTATACATTTGTGCAATTATTTATTTGACTTCTCTCTCCTTCAACAGACCATAAGATTTCTGAAGGCTTATGTATGGTGGCCAGTAAGTAGTAAACACTCAACAAATGCTGTTAAATTAACTAAATTGAGTCCTGACACTTGCTAATTATGTTATTGTAGACAAGTCATCTAACTTCTCTGAGCTTCAGGTTTCTTACCTATAAATATGGGTAATAACCCCATATTCTCTTTATATTGTATTTGAGTTAGTTACAAAAACACCTACAAATTGAAAAGTGCCCTTCAAATTCAAGATATCATTATCTTTATGACACCAAGATTATAAATCAAAGAACTGTTTAACTGACCAGTATAGTCCTCATTTAGTGGCTACAACATTACATAAAAAAATCCAAAAGTGCCTCGTATTTCATACTAATAGAGCGTGGTATTTAAGGTATATTATAAATTGTGAATAGCAAACAATGACTCTTTATGATTTACAGCTGAAGCTGATGCCACATCAGGTATTTTGATTAAGAGTGTGTCCTTTAATACAGTTTAGGTTAAGAAGTCACATACAAGAAATTGATTAATATTGCGTTATTATTCTATTTATGTAGACTAGTTCAGCAGTAAGAGAACAATATAGGGTATGTGCCACTTTATAATTCAAATATGCCTTGACATGGACCACTATTTAAATGAATATGAACACTGGAAATACTTTATACACCAAAATGATATGACTGATCAGTCATGAATGCGCTTATTGTCTGAGCAATTTTTCCAAGACTTGAGATTCACTGATGCTGATCTGTGCACAATTCTCAGCTGATTCCCTCTTTGAATGGCAAGGTGAGAGGGCCTTTGGTCTGAGAGCACTTTGTTGGGAGAGTAAAGAGCCAACAAGCGCCAGATGGAACACTACCACGGTTTCATCTTTTCTATACCTTAAGCCACTGTCCAAATGGCCCTGGACAGTGGAACATTTGTGATGTTAATAGAATTTACTCCTGTCTGGATATTTTGGGGATTTGACTCCTGTCAGGTATTGCAACAAAGTCAAGTGATTTCAATTTACCGAGCAAGGACAAGAAATGGTTTCAGGAAAAACCAAGGTGATGAACTATTGAGCATTCAGTTCATTAGCTGTCATCCATCTTGACATCTTCATCTTTCAAGCAGCACTGCAGAAAATCAAAGACTTGTAGTGCTTCCCTTAAAAAATCCGAGAAGGAAGCCATACCTTCTTAAAGTTAACGGGACCGTGAAGGCTCTTTCAGAGGGGTGATGAAAGATAACCATCGCCGCGGAAGTGAAACTGTTGAAAGATGCTTAGTCGTGAATACTACCTGTGCCCTTAAACACACTGATCTTAAAAATAATATTATTAAAAATATGTACTGAGTGGACTGCCAGAGTATTTTTAGCTTATTCCAATTTGATGCATTCTGCATTTTAATATGAAGTAGTAGTGCTATGATAAATAACTGACCTTTTAGAAATAGCATCGTGGAGGAAAAGAAAAAAAAAACAACCTAAGAGAAAAAAAGTGTTTCCTGAAAAATCAGCCAATAAAACACAGATAATAAGACTCCAGTGACACAGCCAAGCACTGGTAATATCACCTCTCTTCTTTTGTTTCTGTGCTCTGCTTGTTCAGCACTGAGGCACTGAAACTCTAGTTTATTTGCACTTACATGCAGAGCTTCCTGGATTTACAGAGTAATGTAAGCAACCCAAGACATTAAAGAAGTGGTTCATAACCTTCCCCGACCACCATCCCTTACCAAGGAGAAAGAAGTTGTTCTATGTCACGTGCTTAAAGACCCCTAGAGATGAAGGTGGAATGAATGAACATCAGGCTAAACTAGCTCCCACATATGATTCTAATGTTGCTACAGGGCATTGTAACGTTGCACTTGAATTCTCCCTTCTCTGAAATACTCAGAGAAGAGGCATCCGGACCTGTAGATACTAACAAATGAAATAAAACAAAATGAAGTAAAAACTCTTTCCCATGTCTCCCCTTCCTGAAAGCTCCACTTAAACATCTAAGTCAGGCTATGAAAGAAATGTTAACTCATACTTAATATCTCATAATAACTACACCACAGAGCCCAAGACTTTCAGAAGCCTCTGTGGTCTTAAGAGTCGCCAGAGACAACTGAGGGATTATCTGAGGATTGCTGGGGACATAAGGGAAAGCCCCAGGTGCTGGTGGGTTGGTGGGCCACCTCCGAGGATAGTGTTTGGTACCCAGGTAATTTTCTACACCTAAAAATTATTTCCAAGTCTTTCAGCCTGAAATTCTCCAATATATTACTAAAACACTTCATATTATCATAATATTACCACCATTCCCACCTTACAATGCATGATTATCAGCCAGGGAACTGCACCAGGCACTTTGCTTAAAGTGACTCACATTAACACCTGCAACAATTCTATAAGCTTGGCATTATTTTCAACTGATAGGTGAAGAAACAGACACTGGTAAACCCAGATTTTTGCTACTTAAAATATGGTCCATAAAATCGCAGCTACAGCATCACCTGGGAACATTCTGGAAATAAGTTGGAGTCTTATTTGTTGGAATCTCAGGCCCAAGCTCACATGACGGAATAAGAATCTGCATTTTAATAAGGTTTTCGGGTGACTTACATGCATATAAATGTTGAGAAGCACTGCTGGAGGTAAACGGAATCACTGCAATTCAAACTCAGGTGCCTCAGCTCAAAATTCCAGATGTTAAAGTAGGCGGCTATGCCTGATGCTGCAATGACATCTAAATAATGAAAAGCACTGAGTCCGTTTACACTTAGGCATGATTTTTTCATTAGCTAACAAAATCTGATACTGAGAATTATAAATTTTGGAGGAGAGAAGGGCGAGCTGGCAGTCATCGAGTTAGGAGATACCTTGAGTAGGGGAATGGGAGAGAACCATTGGGAAAGATAATTGGGCTAAAAGTACACTTTGTCCATTTCACAGCTGGGCTAAGGGCTAAGGGCGGAATCTGTTACTAAAGCTACTCCCGCTCCCTAGCTATAGGCGTCTCTGACGTCTGGGAAGCCGACAGCCTCATCGGGAAGCTCAAGCTGTCCTTGATAGGGTCAGGCTCAGGGTCACTCTCTCACGAACCAGGGCAACACAGATCCTACAAATAAGGGTCCTGAATGTATGTACTTTTTCATGTTATTACATCAAACAACCAGCCCAATACTGAGCTCTCTAGAAATATCAATTACCTCACTAACTCTCATAAATGGAACTATCTATATAAGAAAATTTTTAAATGTAATTTGAGTACTTTCCACCATATATAATAAATAAAACCATATTAATGAGTCAAGCAGCCACTGAGATCTGCTTTGATGGAATTTAGGCCTAAAAAGTAATCAAAATATGTTTTCTTTTCATGCATGCAACTTAGTATCTGATCTTGAAAACTTTCCCTAAACCCTCAGTTGGTTAAGCATTTGTGCTACAGTTTTAGTTACACTATCAAATTTTTGAAGCAAATATTTTTGTTTTTCAGAATACAAAGGCAAACAGCAGGCCATTCACAACTCAAGTTCTCAGACTTAGTTAGGCTTAGTTCTATTGCCTTTTCATTAAAAACTAACTGAATCCTGTTATTTTGCCTTCTTTTGGTGCTGGAGCATTTTAGTAAGTGACTTTTCATAGTATCTACTCTAATGTTTTTTTTTTAACACTTTAAGGAGACTGTATTTTCATTTTTTCCTGAAGGAGAATCTAGTGCTATTTTTAAGTATCTTTTTCTCTGGTTCCCATTATATTATGTTACAGTGATCGTGTGGTTCAAGGAGATGCTCATGTCGCATCAATACTTACACTGCTGGGTTTCTTTATTTAAAAATAACTTTTTGGCTACCGGGTTTCTCATTATAAGGACTTTTCCAAACTCCACATCCCAGCATGACTTGCTAACACATTTCTAGAGAGGGGAAAAAAGAGCTTTGTGTATGTTTTTAATATAAACGAAAGGGAATACAGGGAAACTCATTTTTGAAAGGAAGATTATAATTTTTATCAAGCTTTCACTTTAATAGTGGAAAGTATACACTAATTTTATGTCACAGATGAGATTAGAGCTTCTGTTTCTATAATCAATATTTGTTACATTTCCCTAGCTCCTATCAGAGGAAGATCTGAAAATTTAATAAAGAAGATATATTTCACCTTGTGTAAGTAGCTGTGTAAGTGAAGATTAAAGGCACTGGCAGTGCTTGAAAATGAAGTCCTTTATTTTCTGTACTAGAATAATGTACGCACTGGCATCATGACTGCTTTAAAACCTCATAGAATAAGCTTTAACATGTACTGGGCGATTCACTCACGGACCTCAAAATTCATTGGATCCTATTCCATTCACCTCTTGCTACACAGGAGAAAATGCCCCAAAATTTCATTTACAATCACCACCATTTTATCATGTACTATAATTTTATGGGTCAAGAATTCAGGAAGGGCCTGCCTGAGCAATTCTTCTGTGTCATGAGGCATTGACAGAAGTCACCTGATGGTATTCAGCTCATGGCTAGGCTGCTCCAGAGAGCTCAAGCCAGCTTCACGTACATTTCTTGGTGGGCGAGGCTGGAGGGCAGGCTCAGCTGGGCAGGAAACTGCAGCACCTGCACGTGGCCTCTGCAACACGGTGGTCTCAGAGTGCCCACATATCTTACTTAGAAGCCTAGGATTCCCAGAGAAAAATGTCCCAAGAGTCCTAGACAGGAGATATAAAGCTTCCTCTAACTTAGCATCAGAAGTCCCAGAATGTCACTTCCACTGCATTTATTAGTCAAACAAGTCCTAAAGCCAGACCAAAGTCAAGGGAAGTAAAATTAGACTCCGCTGCTCCATGAGCCGTCTTTAACCTACCACAGCTAATCACTTAGATCGTTAGCCTTTTCTTGCCCAAACTATTAAGTGGAGCTTAAGTGGAGCTGGATATATAGATAAGCAAAACAAAACAAAACAAAACAAAAAACAAAAACAAAGATGATGACATATGTATAAAATGTATAATACAGTAAATCTCCAACTTAGTATGACTTAGAGGAGGTTCCACTTTCCTAAATATAACTCCCTCATTGAGTCCAGGCCTGGTAAGTAAGTTGAATAAATAATACAATGTAGAAAATTTGATTATTCCAAACCGATCGGCACATTAAAAGCATACATACCACCACAACCATCCATTTTTTCTTAATTTCTCTAATTTTGACCATTTATAGCTGCTTGGCACATCTTTCAGATGCTGCTAGGAGGACAACAATGAGATACTACTTCATACCTATTAAAATGGCTAAAATCCAAAAAACTGACAATACCAATTGCTGGCAAGTATGTGGAGCAACAGAAATTCTCATTCATTAACGGTGGGAATGCAAAATGGTATAACCAGTTTAGAAGGCAGTTTTGTACTTTACTGTAATGCTAAAAAGGGTCTTGCCATATGATTCGGCAACTGTTGAATTTACCATGATGATCTGAAATCTATATACATAAAAAACTTACATGTGGCTGTTTATGACAGCTTTATTCACATTCACCAAAAACTGGAATCAGCCAACATGTCTTTCAAAAGGTAATAGATAAACAAACTGTGGTACATCCATGCAACTGATTACTATACAGTGATAAGCAATGAAATATCAAGCCAGACAACAACAGGAATGACTCTTAAGTGTGCACTGTTAAAGAATCTAGTAACAAAAAAAAAAAAGCTACATACTACATAAGTCAATTTACATTAACTCCTGGAAAAGACAATCAATGGTTGCTAGTGGTTTGGGGAGAAGAAAGAGTTGAATAAGCAAAACACAGTGTTAATGAAACTATATAATACTGAGGTGGTAGAGAAATGCCACTATTCATTTGTCAAAATGCATAAAAGTTTATAGCACAAAAAGTGAACCTTAATGTATGATTTTTTT
>PVJD01003808.1:0-95225 GCA_004026545.1 Mormoops blainvillei | reverse complement strand
TGACCGAAGTAACTTTGGAAATGACTAGATACAAAGGAACTGTACCAAAGTACTATATTCTAGATAATAAAGTTGTTTTCCATGTGGTAAAGGTTACCAATCCTGAAACTGCTGTACATGGATTGCAGACGGTGAGAGCTCACTGTTGGGTTGAAAGGATACAGATAAGCAAAAGGAGAAGGCTAGTGTCGAAACAGACTGGAGTTTAAGACATCAGTATGAACTCATGCCCAGCTTAAACAGATGCAGACGGATAAACAGAGAAATAACTGTAGATACATTTGTATACATAGGTTAGTATATACCTACAGTACAATTTGCAAGTTCTGTCCACCGAGAGGGTTTGGGATGAGCAACACCCCAGTAGCAATGAGCACCCCCAGGACCCAGATCTTGATGTCTAAGTTCATTCTTCAATGAACGAAACCACAGCTCCTTGGAGACATAACTGGTTCTAGTGGTGAGCAGAAAACTCCTCAGATGAGTCGGGAATGTCTTGTCACGCCAGGAAGTGAGGAACTACTCAACAAAACAACAAATCAATGCTGGCATGTCTAAGAGACACAGGAGCCAACTTAAAAAGCACCCATGGCCGAAGATGGAAAAATTTGAGCAACAAAATCAATAATGTAGTATTGGGTTATAATTCAAAGTATAAAATAAATGTTCATGAATCAATACTGGTAAAATAAATGATTGAATAAACAAATAAATGCAGAAGAACAGAAAACTCTCCTGCACAGAATTCCATATAATTTATTTTTATTTATATTAATACTTAAGATTTAAATTATAACTAATATATAATTGGCTTATATTTAAATTTATATCTTTCACATAGATGGAATACAACTTTTCACCCCCTCAGCATGGCTTGTGCATAGTGATTCCTTCTAAAGAGAAACGTGGAAAAAAGAATAGCTTTATTACAGAGAAACCTGACAGACACCACCTCAGCCAGGTCATCAAACTACCCAGCACAGTGATGCTATGGTGATAGGATGCATCCTTGACACACTACAGAAAATGTCACCTACCCTCCATGGCCTCTCTCTCTGAAAAACACATCAGTCCAGTGTAACCATAAGACAGCATCAGGCAAACCCAAATTAAAGAACACTCTGCAAAATACTTTCCCATTACTCATCGCATTGTCAAGGCCACCAAAAACAAGGAAAACTTGAGAAGTCGTCACCCTCAAGGGGCACGGCGGCTAAACGCAATGTGAATCGGGGGACAGGAAAGAGACGCTAGGTAAAATTAAAGACATCTGAATAAAATGTAGCCTTTAGTTTTAAAAAAAAATCTTGCTGGGAGAAATAAATAAGAACAAAAAAGGGAAGCTCACATACCTACAGCAACAGTAAAGAGTTAGATATAACCAACCAATTGTTTAACCATTAAACATTTTTGCAATTTATTCCTACAAAGAAAGACCACGATAATTTGAAGCTTTAAATGTAATTTATCTGTCCATGTTGACATGGAATAGAGAAAAAATACTCTCAGAAGAGAACAACAGGTGGCACATGGCAGGGGGCACTGCGAACGCACAGCGGCAGAGCCAGGAGGAGGACCAGGCCGGCCTGTGCAGGAGCTCCAAGCACCAGCGTTGTCCGAAAGACGTTTGAGGACACAGGCTACTGAAAACCAGAAGAGGCCTTTGTAATCTGTTTATCTGACTATGGAAGCAATAATTTCTAAATCACAAATTGCTGCAAAAACAAGGGGGTACTCCCAACCAAAACAATGCAATAAAAGGAAAAGGACTTAGTAAATAACATTTAACCTTTGGAAACAGAGTGAGGGGGAGAGAGGGAGAGAGAATGAGAATAATGGTCCCCAAAGACGCCCACATCCTACTCCCTAGAACCTGTGAATACATCATGTTTCATAGGGGAATTAAGGTTTCAGATAGAATTTAAATTGCTAATCAGCTGAATTTTAAAAAGTAGATTATCCTGGATTATCTGGGTAGAGCAGATATAATCACAAGTGTCTTTAAGTGGGTAAGGGAGAGGCAGAGGAGCCAGAATCAGAGATCATATATTAATCTGCTCGGGCTGCCATTAACAGAATACCACAGACTGGGCGGCTTAAACAACAGAAATGTGTTTCTCTCAGTCTGGCAAATGGAAGTCGATAAGATCAAGGTTGCAGCAGGGTTCGTGTCCAGTGAGAGCTCTCCCCTTGAGCTGCAGACAGCCGTCTCTCCCTGCTGTGTGCTCACATGGCCTTTCCTTGTGCGTGCAAGTGAAGACAGACAGACAGAGAGACAGACAGGCAGACGAGGAGGAAGAAAGGGAGAGAGAGAGGTAGGTCTCCGGTGTTTTTTCTGTTAAGGACTCTAATCCTGATAAGGACACTAATCTTATCAGATTCAGGCCCTATCCTTATGACCTCATTTAACCCTAATAATTCAAGTATCAGTCGCATTGTAGGTTAGGGCTTCAATATATGAATTTGCGGGTGACACAAACCTCAATTCCATAACAGATGGCATCGTGAGAAAGGCTTAGATTTGATTGGTCAATGCTGGCTTTGAAGATGCACGAGGACTATGTGCCAAGGAACGATAGCAGCCTCTAAAAGCTGAAAAAGGCAGGAAAACAGATTCTCCCTTCACTGAAGCCTCCACAAAGGGCTGCAGTCCGGCTAACACCATGGTTTTAGCCCAAGACTCACTCCAGACTTCTGACCACCAGTACCTTATTATGCAGTTGTGTTTTTAAGGCACTAAGTTTGTGGTAATTTTTTACAACAGCAATAGGAACAAATATAATCAAGAAAAACAATGTACGGGGGTCTTGGAAGAGAAAAACAGAAGCATTTAATTTGCAGACAGTTGTTCAAGGATGACAAAAATGATACCAAGACTTGCAGGTATATTACAAAAGAAGATAACTGCCCATAACACATGATACTTGACGTAACCCTATCAGGTTCACAGCAAATGTGTTCCATGTATTGTCTGGAATCTCAGCCACCCCTCCTGTTTTGTTCAATGTTGATTTTGGCAGATCTGACCTTCAGTAACTAGCACGAGGCCTGGTACTCAGTAGAAGCTCAATAAGGAATAAATTCATTATATATACTAAATGGGGCTATAAAGTAACAAATCTCACTATCACATATGGCTCGTGACACTAGATACATTAGTAAAGGAAGGAAGAGAGGAGGGAGCTAAAATTAATTGGAATATAAATAGAAGTCAGATTGAGATCCAAGTGAATATGCTAATACATTCCTAGTGAGACATTTTTAACCATTGACAAAGCTTTTGCGTTTCACTTAGGTCTTCACAACATCTTGCAAAAATGCATGGCAAAGATACAGCTGAACACCCACCAGCTAAAGCTGGGCTATGACTGTTCTGGCAAACATATAACCCAGAGTAAATATTGTCTTGCACAAAGATGTGAGGAGGTGGATTAGGCTTTGTAATTACCATTTGCTGGGCATTTGGAGTTCTTTTTAAAGGTTTAATTATTAAGATGAGACTCAGAATCACTAAAAGAGAAATCAATATTTCTGTGAGCCGGGGAAGGAATAGCCCTGGTGTTTTCCTTCTGTTCAGCTATTACACGTGCCTACCAAAAGTCAGCTTCACCTGCTAGTTATTTATTCAAGACAGCACAGATAAAGAATCAGGACCAGTAACATCATTTCATTTTCTCAAACATACTATGTTCTCATATATTATTGATCACAAAGCAATATTTAAATAGGGTATTAATGTAACATTATATCGTAATCTTGTTATATTATCTTAAGTAATTTTAGGACCAGCACTCAGTCACAGTCCTTTGCAGTACACCTGAAGTATTCATGTGCCAACTCTGTGAGGGAGGACTCATTAAAGGAACAATGGCCTCTGCCAGCTCTTCTGCCTGGGAGACAGCTGTCTCCCAGCTATCTCCCTGATGCTGGACAATTGAGTTCTACTCACTCCCAAATATCCATGGTGCCTTTTTAGCTGCTATTCCAGTGCCCGAGTGCAGAAAGACTGTGCCAGCTAACAGGGCCTACGAGAAGCACACCTGTCATCCAGACCTTTGTTTCTAACAGCATTCTCCAGTGAAAGAAGCCAGTGCTAGTAGGAAAAATGACTGCTTTTAAGACTGAACCAGTAAACAAGCAAGATGAGCCTGGAGTAGCTGGTTTTACGGTGCCAGGAAATGAAAAAGGGACATCTGAAACAAACAGACAGACAAACTCCCAACGACAGGGATATGTCAGAGACATAAGACTTAACTGAAAGAGTAATCAATGGCTAAGCTTAATAATTTGAGTAACAAGAGAAATGACTAGATTAGAAACCAAAGTATAAAAAGATTCACATATCTATACTGATACAAAAAAATGAATAAATAAATGAGAAAAAATAAAATATTCAAGTGCAGATTAAAATAGCCAAGGTAGGTTCTGATAGCTTTCAGGCTAGATCTTCTGTTAATCTTCTTGTTGACTGGCATCTACTGGCACAGACTCCTTTAGTCTGAGTTCCTGGTAGAACAACGCTTTGAGACTCTGATTAGCATACCATTCCTCTGAGTTAGTGCCCCTAAGTGTAGAGATCATCTGGAATTCTTGATTCCTGGGCCCCAGAGATATTCTGATACTTTAGTTCTAATGTGGGGTCTAGGAACCTACATACTTTTTCATAAATGCACTCTTTATTGCTTTTCTAGAGAGAGGGAGAGAGAGAGAGAAATTTGTTCTTCCACTTACTTACACATTCATTGGTTGATTCTTGTATGTGCCCTGGCTGGGGATCAAACCCACAACCTTGGTGTACTGGGACAATGCTTTAACCAGCTGAGCTGCCCAGCCAGGGAGGAAGCTATGTTTTTAACAAGCATTCTGGGAGAACCTGATCCATAGGATTCGGTATATGTAATCAGGTCTGTTTTGCAATCAAAAAAACCTGGACAATTATACCGTTGCTCAAACTCCTTTCTTTAAATTGTCATACCTCTATGTACTTGATCTCTTCTAGTCCTCACGGTAATTTTGTAATTTAGGTACTATTATTATTACCCCATTCTGATGAAGAGGCAAACAGTTAATTCACTTGTTTTCTGAGTCTGCTCGGACTGCCATAACAAAATAATATAAACTGGTGACTTTTCCTATAGTCCTAGAGACTAGAAGCCTGGGCTCAGGGTGCGAGCAGGGTCAGGTTTTTGTGAGAGCACTCCTCCTGGCTTGTACACAGCCTCCTCCCTGCTGTGTGTTTATACTGTCTTTCCTAAGTGTCTTCAGGGAAAGAGAGAAAGATCTCCATCTCTTCCTCTCCTTAAAAGGTCACCAATTCTGTTGGATCAGGTCCCATTTTTTTTTTAATTTAACTCAATTTTATTTAATTTTTCCATCACCCATTTATCCCCCATACCTTCTTCCACCTCCATTCTTATAACCTCTTTGACCATTAATTAGCTCCTAAAAGCCCTATCTCCATATAATTTTTGTTGCAAGTGAGGGCTTCAGCACATGAAGTTGAAAGCATCATGTATAGTCAACTCTTTCAAGATATTTTAACGAAATAAGAAGAAAAAGGAGTGATGAATGGAGGGTGAAGCGGGATCCAAAGGTTTTTAAAGATGGGAGAGTGATTTTTCCATATCGACTGTAATGATCAAGTAGAGAGGGGACATCTATGATCCAGGGGAGAAAGAGCTTCTAGAGCTGTGTGCCTGTGTGAATGGGGCTGAGACCCACTGCACAAGCAGAGGGCTGGCTCGACAGGAGCATGGAGAGCTCCTGCTCAGAAAAGGGAGGGGCGCCCGTGGTGGGGCCATGCTGGTATGCAGACCCAAGAGGTTGGGGGGGCGGAGCCTGGGGAAGAGATTCCTTCTCTTCTAATTACTTCTAGTGTTTAGTGAAAGTGGAAGAAAGGCATCAGCTGACAGTTCAGAATGAGGTGAGGGGAGGAAGACTGAAGGTTATAGATTTAAAAAGAGGGAGAAGGAAATCATGATTTAGAAGAATGAAAGTAAATGAGGTCTCTAAGGAAATAAAATAGGATTACAGAGTGGCATGCAGGGCCAACCTGAAGTAATTAAACATTCATTAATTCATTCACTTATCCATGTACTTAATCTTTCAGCAAATGTTTATGTAAACACAACAATCATACTAGTAAATGTAGGAGATGGAACTATGAAACCCTTTGCCCCTCATCTGTTACTTCTCTCCACCCTAATTGAAAGAGTTCCCTAAGGTTCTCTCCTCGGTCTCCTTTCTTTCCCCTCCAAATTCTCTTCATTTGGGGTATCCTCCAATCCCATACTTTCAAGTATATCTTAAAGTTAGGGCAAAGTACATCCAAATACATACTCTCTCTAAAAGCTCTCACCAAAACCAAACACCAACTACCCAATAGAGTTATAATGAGAGAAACATATGTCACATTGATAAAAGTAAAAAGATAAAATTAATTTTAATAATATATTTTATTTAACCCAACATACACAAAACATTACCATTTCAAAGAATAGTGTAAAAATTGAGCTATCCCACACTTCTTTTGTGTTTGCTAAGTCTTCAAAACTCAATATGTATTTTAAACTTATAGTACCTCTCAATTTGGACCAGCCACATTTCTGGTGCTCAAAAGTCACATGCAGTCTTACTGGACAGTGCAGCTCTAGGCTTCATATTTCAACTGCCCCCAGGACACTTCAACCTCAATATCTGCACCTTAAAATTTTCAAAGCCAAATTAATGATATCTGTCCCTTTATTGTCTTAATTTCTATTTTACTTACCTTTCTTCCTTATTTGAGAAAAAATATGGAAGAGCTTTTCCTTGGAGTCCCTTTCTTTCCATTTCTGTCACCACACTAGTTCTCACCATGATTAATTCCTACTTGTACAATTCCTCCTAAATGGTCCTTCCTAAACGGCCTCTCCATCTGTAATCTATTTTCCACCCTATATTCTGCTGCCAAGTTTGATGTTACTCTCCTACTCATCAGCCTTCACTGGCTTTCCTCTGCCAATGGAATAATACCAAAGTCCCAAACTGTAGCACAAAAATCCCTAATTTGGATTATACCAACCTACCTTTTTCTTTCACTACTGTCCCTCTTTTACCATAAAGCCCAGAAAAATAAAGGTATCTTCCATCCCTGAAATGGCTTTATCTTTCTTACCTTCCTACTTTCATTTGAATAGCTTAATCCAGTGGCTCTCAATTTCAGCATGAATCAGAATCTTCTGGAAGACTTGTTGAAACACCGATCACTCCCAGATTTCTGATTCAGTAGGTCTGGGGCAGAGCAGAAGATTTTACATTCCTAATAAGTGTCCAGTTGCTGCTGAGGCCGCTCGTCCTGAGGTCACACTGGATTAACCACTCAGGAAGGCTCTTCTACTCATCTACGTGCATGCTACTGTGACTATTACTTCATTCCCAAGTGCTGTTTCTTATGTGAAGTCTCCCCTAGTTACTAAACCAAAAAGAATCTCTCTCCTCTGGACTTCTGTACCTACTTGTATTTCTCTTGGACCATCACCTACCTTGCACGAGAGCTAATTTGTAAGTGAATAAATATTCCCTAAGAATAATGACAGTGATTTGCATCCTCCACAGTGCATGCCAAAGATATTTAATAAGTATTTTTCAATTGAATTAAAGGTGTAGACCTTGACCTCAATAAATTTAAAACATTTCAGAACTAAAGAAAAGAGAATCTTTCTTTAAAGATGAAAAACAAAATCATGTGTAAGTTTTGGTCAAATGGCAGGGTAAGTAAACTTTGCACTTGCCTCCTTGCATGACTACATCAAAATTACAACTCAACTACAGGACAACCGTCATTGAGAGCTGCCTGAAGTCTAGCTGAACAGGAGTCCTGTAACTAAGAATATACAGAAGAAGCCATATCATGACTGGGAGGAGGGGGCAGAGAGTGTGGCTGGTCCAACATTCATGTATGTAGGTTAAAAATCAGGAGGGGTATCTCGGCTATAGGGGTCCCCTCTGAGGACTGAGGGGTCCCAGCTCAACACCAGGCCCCCCAGCCCAGAATTCCAGTGCCAGGGAGAGAAGTCCCCATAACTTCTGGCTGTGAAAATCAGTGGAGGTTGTGGTTGAGGGACACAGAGGGCTTCTGGAGCCTCAGGTGTTTTTCTTAAGGGACTGGTACGCAGACGTACTCACTGACAGACTCATTCACTCTGAGCTCCAAAACTAGAAAGGAAGCTCAAAGGGCTCCAAAGACATTCAGGGAGGAGCTGAATTCCTGGCTTCAGGGCAAGGGATGGAGGAGCAGCTTCTTCCAGGCTGAAGTGCCGACAGATGCTATTGCTCCTTTGCTGAACCCTCCCCTGACAGGCATGGACAAGCACCGTATCTGAGTCTCCATCAATCTGGCTAACACTATTTGCCCACCCCAGTGAGTTCCTCAGACTTTTTGGGCCCACACAAGCTGCTTCCCGTGGCTTTGCCATTTAAACGGCCTATCTGTGCCCATGCTGCAAACTTTCCTAAAATCTCTCAAGGGTTCATGAACCTGAAACAAGCAGTATCAAGCTTCAGCATTTCCCATACTTTTTGCCAAGTAGTCTCAAGCCTGGCACTAGAACAGCCATCCTCAGTTTGCAGCTTAGCCTCTTCCAGACACCTCCAAGCTCAGCACAAGTGGCGACAAAGTGAAACTGCAGATCACTTTGTAGCTCATCCAACATGGTCCCAGACAAGGTGCAAGAAGGGGCTGACCTTGGCCTGCACCTCTCAAAAGGCCCTAGAACCAACACATTCAGCAGCCAGCTTCAGACCACACTAGAGCACCACCTGACCATCAGCAATCAACAAACTCAAAGGGTGAACTTGGCTGGCACCAGATCCTGGCTAAACTGAATCCTGCTCTACAGAGTCAGCCCTTGCACAAAAGCTCCTCCACTGTAGTCATGTCCAGTCCTCACAACAAATCAGCCTGAAGGTAACCCCTACCACTGATGTGCCAATAGTAATCAGGACTCAACTACAACAGGAAAACATACACAACCCATGCAAAGGACATACCTGGAGCACCTGGCTCAGGTGACCAAGAAGGTTGTACCACCAGGTCCCATAAAACACCTGCTACATAAGGTCACTCTACCAGACCAGCAGATGTAATTATCAGGAGATGTAGATGTATCAGCTCTACCTGATACATAGAAATGGAAACAAATACATGGAGGCTGCCAATATCAAGAGACAAAGAAACACGTCTCAAATGAAAGAATAGAACAAAACTTCAGAAAATGAATGAACAAAACAGAGAAGAGCAGTATACCAGATACGAAGTTCAAAACACTGGTTCCAAGGATGCTCGATGATCTCAACAAGAACTTCAACAAAGAGGCAGTTAACATAAAATGAAGATATAAAACATAATAAAGAACCACACAGACATGAAAAATACAATACCTGAAATGAAGAATACATTAAAAAGACTAAGCAGGTGAGAGGAAGCAGAGGATTAAATAAGCAATTTGGAAGATAAGATAGCAGAGCACACTCAATCAGAACAGCCAAAATAAAAAAGAATCCAATAAAATGAAGATAGTTTAAGGGACCTCTGGGATAACATCAAGAGTAACAACATCCTCATCATGGGGATACCAGAAAAAGAAGAGAGACAGCAAGGGATCGAGGACCTATTTGAAGAAATAAACAATGAAAAAGTCCCTAACCTGGTAAAAGAAATAGACATACAAGCCCAGAAAGCACAAAGAGTCACAAAAAAGATGAGCCCAAAGAGACCCACATCAAGATACATCATAATTAAAACTGTAAAGGATAAAGACAAAAGGAGAATCTTAAAAGCAGCAAGAGAAATATAGTTAGTTAACTACAAGGGAGTTCCCGTGAGACTGTCAGCTGATTTCTTGTTAGAAACTTTGCAGGCCAGAAAAGATTGGCATGAAATACTCAAAATGATGAAAAGTAAGGTCTTACAATCAAGACTACTCTACCCAGCAAAGCTAGCATTTAGAATTGAAAAAAAGATAAAGAGCTTCCCAGAGAAGAAAAAGCAAAAGAAATTCATTCCTAACAAAATAGTATTGTAGGAAATATAAAGAAATTTAACTTGAAGAAGAAAAGGTCAAAAATATGAACAGAAAAATGACAATAACTACATACCTATTGATAATTACTTTAACTGTAAAAGGATTAAATGCTCCCATCAAAAGACATATGGCGGCTGAATAGATAAGAAAACAAGACCTTTACATATGCTCTCTATAATAGACTCACTTCAAATTCAAAGACACACATAGACTAAGAGTAAACAAGTGGAAAAAGTTATTTTATAAAAATGAAAATAAAGAAATAAAAAACCTTGGAAAATCCAAGATAATAGGGAAGTAAGTGGAAGCTACACAAACCTCCACCTAGGACCAAACTGGAATTACAACTGAATTGTAGAGAAATCATCCTAAATAACCAACTGAAAACTAGTTGGAAAGAAACCTTATAACCAAGGACACACAGAAGAAACCACTTCACCGCAACAAGACTGTAGGGAGTACTGTGGAGGTGCAAGAGGACTGGCTGGGCTACTATGGGCAGCCGCTGAAGCTCCAGAGGGATATTTCAGCAGTCAGGGGGTTCCTCAGAGAAGTATAGAGTCTAAACTCCAAGCTGGGCTCCTCAGCCTACAGCACCAGAGATAGGAAAGGAACCCAGATAACATCCAGCTGTGAAAAGCAGTGGGAGTTTCTGTCTGTCAGGGAGAGACAGTTGGAGATGCAGAGAGCCTCTCAAAGGGCCAACACACAAAATTCCATTTGCAGCCATTTACGCTGAACTCTGGCAGAAGGAGGGCAGGGTGGAGTAGAGCCACATGATGGGAGCCTGGGGCTGGTGGCTCTGGAGAGAGAACTGAAGGAACAGCTGCCAGGATCCCTGTGTTGAGTCATTCCCCATGCCACAGGAGCCACCTTTTTCAGGCAATGCACTTCCCTCCAAGTGGATCGACCTGAGGAGAAGCAACAGCCCCATCCACAGGAATTACTCGGGTCCACCCAGTGGAATTTTAAGCCAAGCTGCTGAGGAGTACAGCTGGAGGTTATCTCATTGATAAACAACTAAGGTGGATTTGTGGGAGCTCTGAGACTTTAGCTGACCCTCTCCTGGGCCGGGTGCTGGAAAAAGCCAGCCTTGGTGTGCGACCTGGTTCATTCTTCATGCCAACAGGCCCAGCAGAGGGAGCCATTAGCTTGGACTGCTGACAGCTCCAGAGAGGCTGCCCGGGTGCAGTCAGAGGCAGTATCTGACATAGGCTGCACCAGGGTCTTTGCAGATCTGCCTAATACACAGAAACAAAAAAAAGAGGCAGCCAAAATGGGGAGACTAAGAAATAGGCCACAAATGAAAGAACAAGAGAACTCTCCAGAAGAAGAACTAAATAAAAGGAAGGCAAGCAATTTATCAGATATAGAGTTTAGAGTAATGATTATAAGGATACTTAACAGCATGAAAAAAGACATAGGAAGAACAAAGAAGGACCAGCCAGAAATAAAGAATGCAGTATCTAAAATAAATAATACACTGGAAGGAATAAAGCTTAGTTTAGATAAAGCAGAGGATCAAATTAGCAATTTGGGGACAAGGTAGGAAAAAACACCTAAGTATAGCAACAAAAAGAAAAAAGAATGAAAAAGAATGAAAATACTTTAAAGGACCCTTGGGACAACATGAAGTGTAACAACTTTCTCTAGTTTTTTTAAATTTGTTTCCATGTAGTATAAAATCATTTTTTCAAAAGTGAATTCCTCTCAGGTTTTTTTTTAATTTTCTGAATTCAAATAATTAATGAAAGATTAGGTTAATATACAGAAAGTTGCAGCTATGGACTTTACTAGTTTGAGTAGTTACTTAAGAAACATCATATCTTAAAATATTTCCAGTCAGTACATCCTTTTTATTTGCACTCCATAAATTTGTGGTCACTCTGGTATCTACAAGAAATGTCTGTAAATTAAAAAATCAGATAATGAAAATAACATTGCCACAATTTTTTTTTAAGCAATCCACTCTGAATGACCTGAGTAGATGAATTGAAACATGGATTTGGAGCTCAAGTGATTAGAACTTACAGGGAAACCAGTGCTATTTCTTTTTGCCTTTCATTTGTGTTTATTTGTTAATCTACTTATCTTGTCTGGAGTAGCTTCAGGGGTCAGTTTTTTTAATGTAGCATTATCTTTCTTTATACAACTAACTGTGGGAGTAAGACAGTGAATAAATTCATAATGCCCACCCCCTGATGTAGATGAACTTGGAAACATTTCAGTTAATTCATTTGGGGGTGACTTCTCTATGCAAGGACTTGGAAACGGAAGCAAATTTATTTAACAATGCTCGGTCACCACCTTAACCAGCCAATGAAGAAATTTCAAAGTGCTTAGATCAGGGAGAAGTTGCCAAGTTCCCCATTGCTGTGTAAATCTATTTATGGGGAACACTCTTCAAACACGACATACTATCTGCTATGAGGTCCATGCATCCTTTCGTTTGGCCCTGTTGAAGATAGTCTTCTTGGCTGGTTGGGTCAGTTAGCTCTTGTCTATGATATTTAGGGAATAAGTATGCTTTGCTTCCCTTCCTTTGGAAAAGTTCTTTCCAGCTACATTCCTGATGCAGAGATCTTAATGACAAGCAAATTTTTTATAAATGCATGGTGCCTATGCTCTATGGCAAAAGCAAAATAAACTTTCAGTGAACAGGAAGATCATTACTCAGTGGGTCATGAAATTTTACCTAATTACTCATCAAAGAGAAACAATGCGTCTTCTAGAAGAGGAGACAAGGGAGAAATACAAATTGTAGCAAAATTCTGTGAATTACTACAACAAGTATATGGGATGGTATCTTTGCTTCTGTCAGTGCCTAAAGAAGTCTGTCTAAGCTTTATAAAGTCCCTGAATCAAGTGGTGCTATTGTCTGTGATTCTACAGGCAGAGGTGGCAACTGCATTTATAAGCAACCATTTCCCACTTAGCTAACCAGGTAAAGGAGTAAAGACCTTGGGTTTATAAAATAGTCAGCAGAAAAAAAAAGTGGAATGAGTGACCCATTGATAAAGGAAATACCTTAACTCTGATCATTGCAATAAACTATCTTCTCTCAGCACCATCATTTATGCCCTAAACGCCTATCATTTTCATTCACATAAAAACAATGTTCTAATACAATTCATCTAAAAAAAGACCCCACTAAACTCCCAGTCTTTACACCCAATTCTACAACATCATTTCTATGCTTTCCTTCAGAGCAAAAAGATGATGAGCTATCAGATGAGAGGTAGTACCCAGGTCATCTTTGCTTCTCTGCCTTATGAGTTGCACGGTTTAAATATCATTATATACTGTTGATTCTCATTCATCTCCAGGCCACACATTTTCTCCGCACTTTGGACTCCTATATACAACTCATCATTACATGAGTATTTAGTAGCTACCTACAACTTAATATGTTCAAAACAGAATTCCCTACCCTCTACACATTCAAATGTAAACCTTCCTACTCCTTTCCATGAAACAAAATGGTACTCCCAACTCACCCAGATATGATAGCCAAAAACTCGGTAATTACTCTTTTCTTCAGCCCCCATGGCTTAAGAAAAGGTTGGATCTGTTATATATTTGGTGGTGATAGAACTTCATATCTTGAAAGATTGGATGTGGGGATCGCTCTGTATCTTCTACTGGCTACTACAACCCATTTCCCACAAAGCACTAGGAGTCACAGGTTCAACATTTAAATCACGTCACTCCTCTACTCAGAATTCTTTAATTCATTACTATCACCGCTATAGCAAAACCCAAATTCCTAATCATGGCCCATAAGTATTTAAATGATTTAACTCCCAACTTTACCTCTTCCCTGTCTCCCTCTCACTGAGGATATGTAAGCCACACTGGCTTCTTTGTGTTCTCTGAACATGCCATACACTTTTCCACTCACCCGAGGCCTCTGCTGGTCCTGTGCCTTGGGTGTGCATCCCTGTTGCGTGGCCGGTAGTCTAATATCCCTCCTTAGCAAGAGGCCTCCGCTGACCACTACATCACGTCAAAAACAGCCTTTCCCACAGGAGCCCAGGTGGTTTTCATCATGGCACACACACCTCTGCCAACACACTTAAACCCCCGTTCTTGTGATTTAAAACCTTCTTGTTGGCTTGTTTGCTTACTCCTCTCTCTGGTTCACCATAGCACCTCCAGTGCCTAGCACAGATTTTGCCATAGAGTGGGTTTATTTATAAAATTAAAATTTACTAAATGAGGGAGTAAAAGCTGGGTTTGTCCCCATCAAATTTAATAAAGTGAAACCAGCTCCACCCCATAAGCTCTTTATCAAAGCAACTCACACTCTTAGTGCATTAACTCGTACTAAAGATTGGTTGCCCAAGATAAGTCATACTTTCCCCAAGCTATTTGCATTTTAATGATGGAGAAGGAGAAGAGAAACAGATTTTTTTTAATGTATGTACAATGAACACTTTAGAGTTAAAGCCTTAGTTTATCTCAGTGTGAAAGGTGTCACAGATTATCCTCAATAGCACACTGTATATTTTATAAAGGATATTCCACTCATGTGCACACAGTGTTTAGGTGGGTACTTTGAGAGTCTGATGCAAATCTGGATGGAAACATCTAGACAAAAATTCTCATACACAAAAAATTCACCTACAGTTGGAATGAAACATGGACCCCTAAAGTCTACCCAGTATGCATATGCTGAAGACTGTGGGTCCTAAATAATAAATCCTCTATTTACTACACGAATAACAAGATTACATTTCCACCCACTGTAAATCTTGGGTCATTGTTAGTTTTGCTTATAATGCTCCCTTAAGTAACTTGAACTTCCCCATTGCCCTTTCAAATTGCAGAGAAAAAACATGTAAACTGGAGGAAACTGTGAAAGAAAGGAATACTAACATTTATTGGACATGAGCACGTGTCCAGCACTATGCAATACACATGCCACGGATTACTACATTTAATTCTCAAAACAACCCTGCGCGGTCAATAAGCTCCATTTTTGCAGATTGAAAAACTGAAGAAAAATGAGTTCAAGTAAGTTCCATGTAAGAAATCCATGGCAGAGGCTAGATTCATGTCCAGATTATAAATTCATGTTCTCTATGTGGTACTATTTATTCATATTTTTAAATGGCTGGTTCATTCTTTCATCCTTTTAAGTCGTGATCGGGACATTCCCCTTAACTCTCTAACTTCATCTTCTGTTATGCTCACCTTTGATCACTTAATTCAAGCCACACAGGCTTCCTTGCTGTTCCTTAAATGAAGTTCCTTAAACAAAAATTGGCTATGAGAGCAATTAATAGAAATATAATTACTTATATGTATAAATAAGAATCTCTGCCTTTTTAAGAAACTTTTCTTGGCAATGATTTTATTTAAAAGATGATTAGTTCAACTAAAATACTTGCAATACAGATGTGTTTGTGAAATCAAAACATATTATCAATAATGAAAATATATTATAAATTATATTATCAATGATTACAAATTAAAATAACTACAATAATAAAGGCATAAGAATAACCTCATTTAAAAGTGCTAATTTCTACCTAGTTTGTAGATAGTAACTACAATTCTTTTAATTTTTTAAAATATATTTATGCTATTATTATTGTTTGGGCTATTACGGTTGTCCCAATTTTTCCCCCTTCACCCTCCTCTACCCAGACCCCCCCCCACTCCCTCAGGCAATCCCCACAGGGTGGTCCATGTCCATGGGTCCTGGGTTCTTTGTCTAATCCCTTCACCTTTTTTCAACCAATCCCCACCTCCCCTCTTACGGCTGTCAGTCTATATCCATGTTTCTATGCCTCTGGTACTATTTTGCTTGTTAGTTCACATAGTGGCATACGATCCAATTCTTTTAAACTACAACGGATTTATTAATGGAAATTACAAGCATTCTGAGTTCAAATGTTCTATTCTATTCTACATGACACATGTAATGGCCAAAATATGTATCTTAACTTGGGAACACTATGAAAATACTGTTCTTTTTAAAATATATCTGCGCAGTTTGGCTTCTTTAAATATGTATTTATATGTATATATTGATATCCTCTTGCCTTTCTAAAAATAAAATCACTTTTAGTCCTCATGACCTGTGAATATTGGTATATAAGTGAAAGGACATAAATAATAAGGAACCCATTTGATGTGGTGAGTATGTTAAGACAGTTCCATGGTTTGTGACTGCAGCAGTAATTATACATCTTCTATTACTGAATCTTCCTCTGTGGCTCTCAGCTATGCTCAGACATGCCTTTCTCATCCACACCAGCCAGCTATCCTCCCGCTATTTGATCTCACTAGTTCATAAGGATCCCATGCAGGCTGGGACTTTACTAATCTGAAATATTTTTCACATGAAAAAATACAAAGAGGTTATGTGAAATACGTACCCACCACCAAGAATTTATAATCTCCTACCTTTCTCCCCAGCAGAACCACAATATGAAGTCACTATATATCCTTCCCATACATATTTTCATTCCCCCTCATTTGTATCTATTCATAAAGAATATGAGTACAGATGCTTCCCAACTTATGATGAGGTTACATCCTGATAACCTCATCATAAATTGAAAATATTGTAATTCAAAAATGCATTTAATACATCTAATCCACCAAACATCATAACTTGGCCTAGTCTGCCTTTAAGGTTACCCAGAATGCAGCAGAATTTCTCTCACTCACCCTGATGACTGGGTGGCTGGCTCAGAACTGCAGACCACTGCTGCTGCCCAGCGCCGTGAGAGAATATTGTACTGCATATCACTTGCCGAGAAAATAATCAAAATTCAAAAAATGTGTGGTATGGTTTCTACTGAATGTATATCGCTTTTGTACCATTGTAAAGTCAAAAAGTCGTAAGTCGATCCACCGTAAACCAGGGACTTACAGTGTCTGTATCATGTCACACTTTTCTTTTATCTATCACCACTATGATTTCAAGATTTAGTCAATGTTGATACATGAAGATCTAGCTCATTACCTTGTCCTGCATAATATACTGCAGTTTATTTATCCTTTCCTCTCTAAAGAGTCATTTATATTGTTTCCAATTTTTCACTATTAATATCAATGCAGAGATATATATCCATGGGCACATATATGAGAATTTCCCCATGGCGTAAGCCTAGGAGTAGAATTACTGGTGTAGAATGCAAAGTTTCAACACTATGGATATTGCTAAATTGCCTTCTGTGGAGGAAAGGCTGTTCCATGACATGACCACTGAAGGACCTGCCCACTAAATCCTGGCCAGAACAGAGACTGCTTCCCATAAACCCCTCAGAGACTCTCTGACCTGCCCTCCACCATGCACTATAGAACTCTGGTTTCTGCGGGTTCCTGGAATAGGCCGTTGCCCTCGGCAAGCATATTAGGTGTTTTCCCCTTATCTGGGACAGGTCACAGCCCTGTACGCCTACCCATCCTACCCTACCATATTCACTTCCTTTGCAAGTTCCTTAAGTAAACTCTCAATGCAATGATGAGGTTGCTGGACTCTTTCTATAGTCTTCTTGCCCAGGAAATTTGTAACCACCCCACTCACTGGGCTTTCCATATGATCGCTTTCTCAGATCTCCATTCTGTTTTTGCAATAAAGATACAAAAATAAATTAATAACTAGGTATCTTATACACAGTTTACAGCTTTTATCGCATCTTGAATTTTAAAAAGTATGACATTTTTGTTTCTGTAGTATAAAAAGATTCTTAAATAACTGTTATATCCAACAAAATTTTTGCTTCTAAAATCTGCCAGTAAATGCTCCTGAATTTTCTTACATATACCCTTATATTCTGCAAACAATAACTTCGTTACTTATTTTCTAATCCTTATATGCTTTTTAAAAAAATTCTAATGCCTACATGCACCTCTTGTCTTATTGCATAGGCTAGGACCTAGCTGCAACCAACAGTAGCTGACAGCATGCAATCCTGAGAAACAGGACTGCATTTTTACTATGAAGTCAATGTTTTCAATTGTTACTACAATACTTAGATTTCCTTTCTTCCTGTGTTGATACTGGAAATTTGTGAAATTGCACAGTTAATTTAAGACAACAAGTTATTCAAGTTATGTGGCATTATATATTCAGAATATTCTCTCAGGATTTAAAAATCTTCACTAAATCTAAAATTATAGCCTTTTTTATTCCTCATAATGCCTGTATGTGTTTATGTGTACCATTTTTTTAATGGTAAGCTTTTCCAGGGGACTTTCTATTTTAAAATTCTTTTCAAAAAGGCATCCTTTAGATTTTGTTAGTAATTTCTCAGTTGTTTGTGTTTGCTATTTTATTACTTTATGCTTTTTTCATAGGATTTCTCTCCTCCCACTTCTTTGTAGGTCCTCTACTATTCCTGTTCTAACTGCTTGTTGACCCTTCGTGCATTTTAAATGACTTATTTCCTAATATATGTATTTATAATTGGAAAATTCCCATTAAGTGATCACTGTATCCAAATGAGTCATTATATGTACTACATTCACTGACACTCAATTAGAAATATTGCACTACCTCTATTTTGCTTTCTTCATTAACTCATGAATTATCGAGAAGACTATTTTTCAATTTCCACAATAAGTGAGAGTTTGGGCTACTTTTTATAGTTGGAGCCTAATTTTATTGAATTTATTTCATGGAATTTTGTTCTACTTTTTTTTTTTTTTTTTTGCTGCCATGTGTAATGAAAACATTAAGTCACATTGGCCAAATATTTACCATGTGTTGGGTACGATTATAAACAGTTTACATGTTTTAACTTGTTAGCACTCACAAGAAGCCCTCGGTAATGCCATTACTTAGAGCTTATGAATAAGAAATCTGAGCTATAGCAAGAAAAAGCAACTTAACCAGGTAGTACAGTTAGCTCCAGCGGCGCTGACATTCAAACTCATTCAGTGAGACTCCAGGGTCTGCCCTTAGAACGCTCGCAATGGACTCCCTTGAATTCAATGCACTCAAAGAGAACAGATGTTCACATTTTTTGAGTGTATACTTATATACACATTTGTCAGGTCAACATTATTAACTGAGTTATTCAAATCCTCTGTATCCTTTTAAATATTTTGATTCAATTAATTTACATATTTCCGGGATGTGTTAACATGTCCCATTGGGATTATAGTTTTGTTAACATCAGTTTTTGTGTGTTTTTTGTTTTTAATAAATTCTTACCTTTTGATAATATTTTATTAACTCATTTCTCTTTACCTTTGTTAATAATTTATAATAAATTCTATTTTTATGATATTAATTTAGTATGCCACCTTTATTCTCTTTGTTCAAATTTTCCTGATATATCACTTTTTATTTTTAACCATATTATATACATACATGTACACATATGTATCTATACGTATACATACACATATGTGTAATACACTGCTTTTTAGCTGGATTTTACATTTTATTCAATCTGGGATTTCCTGTTTCAATGGTTGAGTTTTACTGTAACAACTGATATTTTATAACTATTTCCTCCAGTTTATTCTGTATTATATATTTATCATCCTTCTGGTTGTTTCTGTTTTTTCTCCTTTTCTCCCCCATCATATGGATCAGCTTCTCAGTACCACATATATTTATTTTCTTTCTAGTCATTTTTAATCTAAAGAGTCTATTTTTACTCTTTTAATTGTTAACCTTAAGTTTTTAACATGAACAAGTATATAACAAATGGAGATAAGCAACCTATCAGGTGCAGAGTTCAAAACACTGGATATTAAGATGTTCAAAGAAATCACTGCATACCGCAACAGCATGAAAAAGGCCCAGGCAGAAAGGAAGGCTGCATTAAGTGAAATAAAGGAAAATCTACAGGGAACCTATAGTGAAGGGGATGAAGCCAAGAATCAAATCGATGATTTGGAACATAAGGAAGGAAAAAGCATTCAATCAGAACAGCAAGAAGAAAAAAGAATTTTAAAAAATGAGGACAGAATAAGGAGCCCCTAGGATATCTCCAAATGTACCAATATCCAAATCTTAGAGGTGCCAGAAGAAGAGGAAGAGAAAGAAATTGAAAACTATTTGAAAAAATAATGAAAGAAAACCTCCCTAATTTGGTGAAGGAAATAGACAAGAAAGTCCAGTAAGCACAGAGAGCCCCGAACAAGTTGGACCCAAAGAGGACCACACCAAGACACATCATAATTAAAATGCCAAAAAGTTTAAAGATAAAGAGAAAATCTTAAAAGCAGCATGAGAAAAGCAGAAAGTTACCTACAAAGGAGTTCTCATGAGACTGTCAGCTGATTTCTCAAAAGAGACTTTGCAGGCTGGAAGAGACTGACTAGAAGTATTCCAAGTGATGAAAAGCAAGGACCTACATCCAAGATTACTCTATCCGGCAAAGCTATCATTTAGAATGGAAGGGCAGATAAAGTGCTTCCCAGACAAGGTAAAGTTAAAGGAGTTCATCATCACCAAGCCCTTATTATATGAAATGTTAAAGGAAACTATATAAGAAAAAAAAGATCAAAACTATGAACATTAAAATGGGAACAAATACACAACTATCAACAACTGAGTCTGAAAAACTAACTAAGCCAACCACCAGAACAGGAACAGAATCATAGATATGGAGATCATTTAAAGGCCTATCAGATGGACAGGGAGGAGAGAATGGGGGAAAAGGGCCAAGGATTAAGATGCATAACTGGTAGGTACAAAATAGACGGGGGATGTTTAGAACAGCATAGGAAATGGAGTAGCCAAAGAACTTACAAACATGACCCATGGACATGAACTAAGGGAGGGGGTTGCTGGAGGGAATGCGGGTACTGGGTACAGGGGGACAAAGGGAGAAAAATTGGGGCAACTGTAATAGCATAATCAATAATATATTTAAAAATAAATGGAATACCTAAAAAACATATAGAAATGTTTTTAAAAACAATGTGATAAGATAATTAATATTTTTATATTTTTTTCTGAACACAGCAAGGAGTTTAGGAAGGCTTAATTTCAGTCTCTTAAACATATTGTTGTCTAGAACTTTATTTCTACCTTCTTTAAAGCCAATGCTAGACATTTTTTCAAAATCATTGCTTCTTATATCCTATTGCTTATTTCTAGAATCAATTTCCTTCTTTTAAAGTTAGCAGTGTCTTCTAACCCTCTAGAAGAGGTAAACTCTCTTTTATGTGACATAAAAATCTTCATTTCCTTTTATTCTTAAATGATTCTATTTTTGAATATAGATTTATAATTATTTTATTTTTTCCTCAACATTTATATTTTTCTATTGTCTTCCAGCATCTATTTGAATAATTAGACCTTTGATACGAGTCTTATTGCTGTACCATCTCAGATAACTAACATGTCTTTCCTCTTAGGCATCTTTAAACATCTCTTTTTGTCTTCATTTCGCAGTTTCACTGAGATGTGTACAAGGAAACCTGGCTCTTCCTTCAGTGGGAGGACTCATTTTGTTCTGTGTATCTGCATTATTCTCTATTGCTATCTATTTGACTCCACTTTCTTTTCCCTCCTTCTGGAACTCCTGATTTAGAGTTTTAAAACTTTAGAGCTTATATTTAGCTCTTTGATCATTTTGAATTACTTTTGTAATATGGTGTGAGCACAGTGGTGTTTTTTAAAGGTGGCTACCAGCAAGAAAGGTCTTCTCTAAGTATTAAGAATCTGACAAGAAAATGATATGATTTGAAGCCACTATTCATAATTCTTATCACAGCACTATTAGGTGAAATGAGATACCAGCTCTTCCTTGATATTTTGACCTCCCTAAAAAGCATGGAATTATAAATTCTTAGTTCAGAGAGAGTGATTCTTTCGCATGTATCCAGGTGTGTACGTTTTCCTATGGATAACAGAACTAAAAGGAGCCATCATATTGCACGTTTGATACAAGATAAGGAAGCAGAACTAAAGCACCAGAACTAAACAGTTCAGTGAGCTTTAAACAACTTGAGCCACTAGTATCATGGGTTCTACGGAAATAAAAAACTCATTTACATAGGCTGGCTTCTTACAGTGTCCTGATGCAGCCTGGTTCCAAACTCTCAATGCTGTGATGTGCAGGAAATGAAGAAAAGTAATAAATTGGGCACTTTCTTACCAAAAACCACTGGAGGTTTGTTTGAAATGTAGATGCATTGACTGGAGACTTTTATGAAAATTCTGGAAATTGATGTCAATATTTTCAAGTAATGAATCACTGGCAAAGGAGAAAGAACAAAAATGCTTTATGATACGGCAAATTGTAGTAATTCTTTTCTGCACTTCTCTATTGCAACATCTGGAGAGAGAGATAGAGAAGGAGAGAGAGAGAGAGAAAGAGACTAAAGGGAGAAGTGACACAGAAAAAAGACCCTGTCAAAAGGGCCAGTGGGAACAAAAAATGGTAAGAATGCTAACAGAAATGAGAAGAGTGAAAGGAAGAGAGGAAATACAAAAAAGACATGAGAGGGTATGGAAACTGAGGTACAGGAAGAATCAGGACAAGAAACAGAGTGGGACGGATGTTATCATCCACCTGTATTAGAAAGAACATAGTTTGGGAACCAGACACACAATCTTAAATGGAATTCAAGAGAAATAATCAATCAAAATACATGTAAAATTATGAAGTGTCTGAATCAGTAATAGTTTACAACAGAAAACTTATATAATCAGGATCTTAGGATACTTGTCCACCTTAAGATGTTTTTTTCCTCTTCTGACATATATCACTATTGTATCACCTTTGATAACTTTCACTGAGAACTCTTCAACCCAAATTATGTCTGCACACTACACTCAATTTGGTTTTTGATGAAATTGACAGATCAATTTAAAACAACCACATTCGCTGCATTTTTAAATTCTGTAAAGGAGGAAGTCTACTGATCATAATAGTTTTCTTTAAGATAATGTTTTTATTTAGTTTTGACTTGATAAATACGAAATTTTGTAATAACGGGGAAAACTAGCTGATGCTTATAAGCTGTATATTAGATATTTTCCTGTTTAGTATACATTATTTAACGCTCACAAACCCTTGTTAGACAGGCACAACTACTATCTTCAGTTCCATTTGCGGAAACTCACATGTAGAGAGTGAAATAAGGCAGGAACTGAATCCAGAGTCAAATGCCCAACCACTACACTATACACACTAGCACTGAGCACATATACAGGAGCGCAGGCCAAGAAATGCCATTCATCCAAACTAACTAGATGCAACTGAGGGTAAATAAGGCAAAAAATGTGAACCTCTCAGTTTCTGACCTCCTTTCCGGAGCTGCATTTTGCCTTCAGCAGTTGTCTACGTCTGGGCTCTCAACACAGCAACCTCTCGGGCTGAGACACACAACATTTATCCATGCGCTCCAAAAATAACTGGCCTCACCTATTCCAAATATGTCAAAAAACATTTGCTAATCACCATGACAAAAACATGTGAAATGCAAATTCTTTTAAAATTTTTATATTCCTTATAAATCAATATGTTGTAAAATGTTGCAATTAATAAAGTCTTACTTGAGCTTTGATTTCTTACTGGCTTACTATTATTATTATTATTATTATTATTATTAAGTAAATGAACAAATATAAATGTGAAGTTTTCCAGCATACATTTCTTGTTTTTGTCTAAGGATGTATCAGTCACTTTCATTCCTTAAATATCATTTGTGTTTTTAAATTCTCTCTTTTTTTTTTATAGCTTAGCCCTCTTCCTTCAGTTTCATCTCATGCTGCCTAATTGAATTCTTTATCTGGGTACTTAGCACGCTTTCAAAATCAACATGTCACCATTCCTGAAGCTTCTAAATCTGTTTAGATTAAATATATTCTCAAAGCTCATACAGGCATGCATGACTCAGAGTAAAATAAAACTTTAAATGATGCATTTTCTGACAAAAATTTAGACGTGATTCATGTTAGTCATTGAATCCTAACCCCAATCATCAAATTTAGAACTCAGTTAATCTACCTGCTTCATCTTCCTGATAAGGAAACTCATACCCTGAGAGAAAAATATTACTTATTCAAGATCATCGTGAATTTGTAGCTGAGCTGAAAACAGAATCCTGAATCCTAATTTTTCGTAACTGTTGTTACGTTTGTACTGGATATGCTGCGAGCCAGCCACCACAGTGACCATTTTACTTGCATTATCTCATTTAATGCTTACCTGTAAGGTAAGCGTTGACATTCCACATTACAAATGAGAGAGTAAAGCTCAAGGAAGTGAACCCCTTCATCCAGGCTTCACTGGAAGAGTCAGAATCTGAAATCATATCTGTTTCATTCCAAATTCCCTGGCATTAGTCAGTTTCTCTAGACCAATGCTCCTTCTGTGACAACTGCTTCCCTCTAACGGATGTCAACCACACAAACATAGAAATAACCTTGACCATTTTAACCATTAAACACGTCATGATATGGGGCTTCCCACAACAGAAACAATGTATTAAGATGTGTTAACAACCATACATTTTAGACAAATGCTATGAATCCTCAAATTGTCCCAACTTGTAAAATATGTCTGCAAATCATAAGGTCACCAATTATTATATTATGCTTTGTATTCTATTTGTCAATAATTGGATGTCCTATATTTGGATTCTGTTAAAAATGTCCAGTGTCTCTTTTTCTGAGTCTCCACAGCTATTATCACTATATATCAGCACCTTTCAAACTTAATTTCATAACTCAAAGTATATTAAAATATTTTAGTATGTGTTAAAAAGAAGCTCAAAAAAATTCATTTTGTTCACTTACATTTTGGAAATCTGCTTATTCTGTATATTAATTTAAATTTGGAATGGCTCAAGAAGAGATACAAAAGAAGTTTTAAAGTTACAAGTAATGATAGGGAGAAAAGAAACAGGATAAAATATTAAAGGGCCAAAATACTAGGAAGATTTTAAATAGGTAATAAGCAAAATACAGTTCCTCACCTACATAAAACAAAGAGTTTGAAATAACTACAGAGGCAACTGTGAAAGTCTCTCTATAATCCAGGATTGATGTAGCCCTGAACCAATGAGATAATATTGAAGACTTTATCCAACAGAGTCCAGTTTAATCAGTTACTATAGCTATGAATAAGCTATTACACATTCCCCATCATGGCCAAAATACATTATGTGGGCCATCTACTCAATCAATTGTTCAGCAATCCAATTCATCTCATTAAGACAGCCTTAATAAAAGAATCAGGTAAACTATTTTCTGGTTATGTCATGCATAACAGATCACCAAGTATTTCTCAAAAACATCCTTTCCAGGCTTACTTTATGGATACTGCCTTAGGTCAGACAACACACCTGTCATCTGAATCGTTGTATTAAACTTTTGTTGTTGTTGTTTTCAGTTTTCGAGGATCTCCCTATGTCTAGTCTCATCAACCCCACATTATCCTTTAATGACCTCTCATCACCTCGAGAATAACTAGAAATTCTTTTTTGTGCTCTGAACAATGACTTTGTCTTTAGCCACACCGGCCACTGTCTCATGGGAAACATGTTTTCTGGTCATATGGAATTCAATGCTCTTCCCAGACCCAGCATTACTCTCTCTCCTTCCTTTTATGTGACATTTCCCCTCAGCAAACTGCTTCTCTCTTCTTCTATCTCTTGGTCATCTTCTCCTTTGAAACCCTACCCACACTTTATTTTCCCTAAGTAAAGCTTTCTACGACCTTCCCCAGGCTGAGCTACTCCTCTATGTTCTCTTTGCACCGTCCACCTAACCATTTAGTCTACCACGGCACTTACTATCTCCCCAACCAGAACAATTTCTGGAGACCAGAAACTATTTTACTCATCTTCGTGTCCCAGTATCCAGCTGAGTACTTGGAAGATGAAAGTAATTCAAGTGACTTTGTTGAAAAGGTGAACAAATAAAATAGGTGTTTCTCCAAAGAACCACAGATGGTAATTAAAAATTCAGATCCCAAACTAATATCCTGGAGATTCATGCCGACTAGTTTGGATTGGGGCAAAATATTTTCTATGTTTATCAAATATTCCAAGTGATTTCATGAGAGGATGAGTGAGGAAGTGGGAGAATTACTGTAGACATTTAATCATGAGAGATAAGAAAATCTATGTCTTTGCACAAAATGCTCTGTCCTTAGGTTACGCCTCTTTGAGATATCCACAGGGGTCTTCACCTCCCCTTTATAAGGTATCTATCGGTGCTGTGCAAGTAAAAAGAAACAAAAAACAATTTATCATATAAAAATAAGAATATGAAGATAATCTATCCTTATCTCAGAATATAAACTCAGCAAGGGGCTTGGTTATGATTTTAACATTGTTTTTATTTTTTCAGCCAGTGTTTTCAATGTGGCCTAAAAATGTCATGACTAAGAGTAGTTATTTGTGGAATTGCTTCGAAATGTTATCTAAACCACTGTAATTTCTCACCTGGCGTTTGAAACTACCTCGTTTGCCTGTAAGAATTCCACTTTCCTGGTGATTATACAGTACTTGCTGAAACTGAGTGTATAATGTTTTATTCTTTTTTTAAAGTTTTTAAAACTTTTACTTATTTATTTTTAGAGAAAGTGGAAGGGAGAAAGAAAGAAAGGTAGAGAAACATTGCTGTGTGAGAGAAACATCGATGGGTTGCCTCTCAGCCCACAACCCAGGCATGTGTCCTGACTGGGAATTGAACCAGCAAAGTTTTGGTTTACAGGCTGGCACTCAATCCACTGAGCCATACCAGCCCGGGCAAATGTTTTATTCTTTAACTCTGGGAACACAGATTTGTCCAAAGAGAAGACTGTGCTCCATGTTGCCACCTACTCAACATACCTCACTCCTTAACTCTTGCAATAATCTTTCAACTCCGTCACTGGATGGAAATTTTTTCTTTTAAAGGTTACTAATAATATCTGAATTTCCAAACTTAACAAACTTTTTTGGGTGCCTGTTGGCCTCTGAACTAACGGCATATGGCAAGCTTTTCTTCGACACTTGTTCCTTATTGAATTACTAGTTTTCTTCTCTCTCTGCTCCTCTGCTAATTTAATCTTTCACTTCTGCTTCTAAATATGTTTGGTTCCATTTTGGAATCTACACTTGTTGATCTAGCAGTTAGGTTCTTCTAAATTTGGAAAACGGTTCAGGTCTTATTACACAAAACTCTTCTTCATGTATCCCATGGTCTAGGCCAGCACTAGTCACATGTGGTTTGTAAATTAATTTAAATTAAATGGAATTAAAAATTCAATTCCTTAGTTACACTATCCACATGTCAAGTGCTCAATAGCACTGCATTCCTGGAGCACTTCCGTCACAACAGAAAGTCCTGTGGGACAGTGCTAACCGAGGCAGCTGGACTACTTGGCTATCTCATCTCTGAACTTTAGCCCATCCGATGCTCTCTACCTAGAATGTTGTCCACCAACCATATCTCTTCCTATAGAAATTTGAGCCTTTCTTCAAGATTCATTCTAAATATTTACCTCTCTCTAAAAAGCTCAACCAGTCACTCTAGCTGAAAGTGTGGCAGCTCTACTATGAACTCTCCGAGTTCTTTTTGCCACTCTTACCCATGTTGCTTTGTTCCGTCATTATCAGTACTAATGTCTGCTCTTTCTACTAGAGATTAAAGTATCTGAAGGGTTGATATTTGCCAACTGCCAGTGAACACTTTCAACGTGCTAAGCTAAGTGCTTGATGTTTCTCAGATCCTCAGAATTCCCCTGAAAACTGTATGGTGTTTTACCATATTAAGGTTAAGGAAACTGGGATTTAAGATGAAGTGACTGGCCACATCAAGGTTTCAAGAAGGGATAGCCTAGGTTTACAGAGTGGAGACCCCTGAATCGCCACAGCTTGGTCTGACTTCAAAGTCCATACCTGTAATCACAGGGACTCACCACTTCCTCCATCTCATTTAGCATATCAATGCCCAACCCATGTGCCTTGGTGCCTTGTAATGCTAGGCGTAACTACACTGGTGAATGGGCAGATAGATGAATAATCCCTTGTATGTATTAGGTAATTTACAGTTTATAAAACTTGTTGACAACCGCAATTTATTTCCATATGATTTTCCCAACAGCTCTGAGGCAGCTCTGCAGGAAACCTTATCTCCATTTCACAGAGGCTGAGAGAGTTCAGAGGCCTCCCGAGTTCACCGTACTTGCTAGTGACAGAGACAGAACTTTAGTCCATGCCTACCGCCTCCAAGTTCCATCAGCCTTCCTTTCAAATCCCTGAGGGTTCAAAACTCATCAATAACCAACTAAGACCCAGAGTGTTTTATCTCAATATACTGTTTTCTACTTGTCCATTTTATTCTTTAAAAAACATGATAATGAGGCTTAGATTGTTTATGTCAATGGGAGGGGGAGAGGCAGTTTTAGTCACTTTCAGTGCTGGTTAAATAGACACCCATTTAGATCTTTATCATATTGTTTTTGCCCTGATCTCATTAAAATAACTTGCTTATATGAAACAAAATTTTGGGGATGTTAATTAGCAATTTAGCTATGAATGTATATTATTATGTTTAAGTCCACTAATAATTTTCATGGGTCTTATCTGTAATTATATCTGCATGTTCTTTTTTTTCTCTCTTTCCTCCTTGAGGAAAGCCATTCAAAATGCATTTGGGAAGTGCCTGAAAAAATTAATTCTATTACTCTTATTTTCCAGAATTTTCTTAAGTGTTTTATGGCTATAATTATTCTTTCTTCTCAAGGCAAAGCAATATATCGCAACATCCATTATCATATGCGTTGACAAAATGGTAGATTCATGGAATTAATTTTACACCTATTAAATAACAGAAGAAACAATTATATTCTATTTTCTTCTTTATTACATTAGTTTTCTTATATACTTAAATAGTTTTATATTTCACCTTATATATGCAATTACACTGAAGAGTGCTATAGTTCCATTCATTTCATGTCCACCTTGGAGTCTTGTGTATTTTTGTGTAAAGGTAAGGAACCCAAAATAGGTGAGTTTAATCCTGCCATTCTGAGCTCCAAGGAGTCCTTTTTAAGTCCTGATGCAGATTCTTTACAAAAATTATTTTATTAATCTGAAAAGAAGTCTAAAAAATAATTTTTCCAAGACAATCCTCCCAGAAAATGGCAAAAGTCAGTTTCAAAGCCTACGACCTTTTTGACAGGAATGACCAAATGGTTGAATGGCTAAAGATGAAATAAAAGGCCTCTGGGTAAAACAAAAATGCACCTGAAACCTTTTCACTAAAATGCTTATTAGATGAATAAATAAATAAGTGAACAGATGAATGAAGCTCAGTACACATCAGCTCATTTACCTCCCCACCAAAAGAGAACATTTTCTAATAAAGATTCAGGAGAAATACACAATTAGGAAAATGTTTCAGCACTGGTGGGGCCGTTACAGAATTACTCTTCCCAAGTTCAATAGTCTTAATAAACAAGCAATTTGCTTGAAGTCTATAATGCCCTTGAATTTCAAGTTAAGCAGTCTGATCATCTGGAAACAGAAAATCAAGGGCCTGAAAAACTGTTAAATAAATAGATTGAACCGAAATTAGCCTCTTGGGACTTTAAGTGCTTCCACATAAAGTCCAAGCGATAGAAGTAGGAATGATATTCTCTACAACTAAATATTGCCTTAATTCCAAAATTAACTTATGCAGTTTGATCTAATGTTACATCAAAGCATATGAGTCTGCCACTTGCAAAGAGTTTACAACAGTTTAAAATAAATGCATCATGTAGGTAAGACTGCAAACTCAAGCAGCAGTAATGTTTCTATCTGATACTTCATTCCTTGTTTTCCATACCTGCAGTTACTCTGTGAACCTGTCTCCAGTAACTTTATCACTGACTTTTTTGAAAAGCTTTGTAACTCTTTTCTTTGCCATCAACCTTTCTTCCCACTTTGACTCTTCTTACAAATAGCTACTAGGAAAATTTCTCCCAAGATAGCTTTTATCACAAGCTCAAAATCCATCGCAGTTCTCTAAACCCTGGTATACAACAGACTCGTAAAATCTTTACCCTTCTCACCATCCTAGTCTCTCATATCTCCCTGAGGCGGGTTCTCCACTAGTTTAAATAAATAAATAAATAAATAAATAAATAAATAAATAAATAAATAAAATACCTTCTGCCATGCTGTGTATAAAATAAACTTATTTTCTTATCTGTGATTTTCATCATGCTAGTGATCCTAATTTAGAACTTTTGAACATACTTTGAAAACTATCTTTGCCATATTTTTGTATGTATGTATTATCAGTCTCTGTATGAGTAAGGGTCCCAGAAGGAGACACACTTCATCCCAGATGGTTCAAATGAAGAGAGTTTAATGAAGAAGTTATTTACCAAACTGTAGACAGAAGTAAGGAACAAACAAGATGGTGAAGCATCTAGAGATCAGCAACAATGAGAAGACAATACTACTGGGAGGGATGCCGAGACAAAGACAAGGGTTAGCATTTGCAAGAGCCCAATTAAAGCTAGGAGCAGGGAGGAGGGCAGCCTGGAGGCAGTGATAACGGAACGGACAGCTCTACAGCCAGGGCACAGGGTCACAGCAGGAGGGGAGGAAGAAACACACAGACCTGTTTCTCCTCTCACCCTCCAAAATCTGGCTAATGCCTCCCACTGGCCATACCCAGGATGAAGACAGAGGGGAAGGGAGTCCTTGCTGTGCGATCTATAAGGGTCAGCTTCCTAAGGCACAAGAAAGGCTCAGAAAGGTGGAGAGAATGAATGGGGGCTTGGCAAGTGGAGAACATCTTGTACAGTCACCAGCCGAGATGTAGCCTTCTGAAGGGTGGTGATTTCTGACATCACCTGTGTCTGGAGTGAGGAAACTGCTGTAAGACCTCACTGAAATCACAGCTATGTGTCACTTTGACCAACTTTACCTACTTAGAGGCTCAGTGTTTTCACCTTTAGTCTAAGAATAATACAGTACTCAGTTTATAGAATTATTCTGAACATTCAGTGAAAATAAAATATCTAAAATGTCTAGCACAATAAATACTAAATAAATGATAATATTGTTACTGGCTAAATGAAGATTATATATATGCCCTCTTATAAAACATCTTATAATAAAAAGTAAACCATCAAAGATAAGAATCAATGAATGCTATTGTTCACCTTTGCAGATCACCTCTACCCCCAACTCTTTGCCTTAAAAAATATGGCAAAACAGCTTCAGAACTTGGCAGGCAGACCATTTTATTTTACACTAGTGACTTGGATGCCATTTCTCTTCCTTCCATTTGGTAACAGACGGTGCCCTGGACAGCAGTGACATCTGCAGCCCCAAGGGAGAAGGGTCAGCACAAATTTTAATTTTGCTTTTGGTTTGGGGCTCTAAGTACACAAACAGATTTTTTTTTCTCCCTGTCAGTTTGCATTTAGCCTTGTATCTGACATTTTTTAATGCTTTATGTATCTGAATTAACCCAGAAATTTAGAGCTCCAGGTTTCTGCTTATTTTGCTTTATGTCTCTAATTCAACCTCCTTGGTTAAAAAAAAAAAAAAAGGTGAAAGAAAATGTGAAAAAGTATTTCAGCTGTCATTTCTGTACCACTAGGGATGTTAGGAAGAGGGCATTCTGCTCTCTTTGAACTCCCTCTCATTACAAAATGTTAACAATTGAATATTTTAAATGATAAGGAACCAGAAACACTAAAGATAGCCTATAAAAATCTGTAGGCAATTTAACTCAACTAGGAAAAGGAACTTAAAAGCTGAGAGAACATTTATAAAAATTGTATGTCATGTTCACTGGAAAGGAATGAAATTCTACACTTTGATATGAGAGTAAAAATAAACCAATTGATCCATAGATAGATAGATACATGATAGATGACAGATAGATGATGATAGATAGATAGATAGATAGATAGATAGATAGACAGACAGACAGACAGACAGATAGAGATTTTATATTAGGAGTTCAAGTGTCTGCACTGGGAACAATTTGATCTTTCTGAGTTTAATTTCAGGGGAATTTCTGCAACAGAAAACTCTCCTGATGTTTGAATGTTATGGTTACATTTGGGGTCATAAAAATTTTCTACTCAGGCATCCCACAGATAAAAAGCATCTATCCTTAGGTATATAAAATAGTGTCCTCATTACTGAGACACTATTCAACCCCAGTGATATTTGTAATTTCCCTATGCCCTGGGGCAGTCTTCAGAGGTCAAAGAGAACACTAAAGGCTAAAATAAAATAAAATAATTAGATCAAAATAGAACTGAGAACTGGCCTCAGGTAGCTATTTCTAATGGGAGTCAGTCACAGGACAATAAAAACTACTGTTCATGCCCAAATGTTCTCCTTGGTCAAGGAGAGGCTGACTGGGTAAAATCAGAACTCAGGGGTCATTTCTTTTTTTTTAATCATTTTTTATTTTTATTCTATTACAGCTGTCCCAATTTTTTCCCCTTTGCCTTCTTCCGTCCATCCCACCCCCCACGCCCACAGTCAGTTCCCAAGGGTCATTTCTAATTGGCCTCAATCCAAAACACCACAGCAACACTCAAGGAGCTTCACAGACAAATAATTACATAGCTAATTTAGATGTTTGTATTAGACAGATCATTCAAAGCCCCGTTCATCTTCTTAGGCTTGATTGTCCCAGGCTACATAAAAGTGCTGAATTTACAACAAAATATTGAGCCTCACTTCAACTATGTAATGGGTAGAAGAAGAAAGTAAAACAAACTGGGTCTTCTTTTATTTTGATGCCACAAAGAAAAATAGAACCGTCTGCAATAATCATTCAGACTCGTAAATCACATTAACGGCAATTCACTGTGAGATAACTAGATATACGGAATTTTTGGTCCGAGTTTCTTTCTTTAGCCCTCAGACAGTTACTTATTCCAATCAATTCCAGTTTTCTAATCTGTAAAAAAGGAATACAGGATGAATAATCAGTTATATTTCTTCCCACTACATAAAAAAGCTAATGCTTTATGTACCTAGAGGATAAAAACGTGGTTCTATGGAATGCAGACCTGTGTTCCAATGAGACTGCATTTCAGGTAGATCTAAAGCAGCCAAATATGTATTTGAAAACTCTCTAACACCACATGAGAGACAGACTCGGCCAGGTTCATGCCAAGCTGAAAATCCAAGTCTCAGACCAAGTAAATTATTTAATCGAGAAGAGCTCATATTAGAAATTACACTGTTTATGTATTCACACTCATTTATGGAATATACGATATATCAAAAAATTGTTTTAGAGATAGACAGACAAACAGGTATATAAACAATCAAAAGAGAGAGATGGGAAGATGACATTTTTCAACTATATTTTCTAAAAAAAAAGTTGTATAAAAATTTGTACATCCAACAAAAAGGTAAATATCAGACTACAGATAATAAAGATGGTTTAGCAGGAAAAGATCAAGGGTGAATAATAGTATTTAAGTATACCTGTTATAAGAACCTACACAGTAATACAATGAACTGTGGTTTTTTCTTTTAGAGTATAATTAAAAATTGTTACCCTCATGCATACTAATTAACAATATGATATAAATAATTTACTGGTACTATAAATTAAAAACAAAACACACCATAAAACTGTATTCAAAATTACTGAGCTATATAGGAACATTATCTTAAAAGATGGAAATATGGGAATATTTTCCACAACCAAAAACTGAATTCCATTCACCAGTAGATTAAATAAAGTAAATCAAAGAAAAAAAAATTTGAACAGCCAAATTGATTGCATAAACCTTCAGCAAACCTAGAAATATTTATACAGGAATTTCATGATTAAATAAAATGCAAACAGTCCAAATACTTTTTCAACCAACAACTGGATTCAGTAGTTCAATAAACCTTTTACTTTATTTCTGTGTTTTGCCATCCTTATCCTCTGATTTAAAAAAATAAAAAGAGAAGTGAAGTGAAGTGAAGTGAAGTGAAGAGAAGAGAAGAGAAGAGAAGAGAAGAGAAGAGAAGAGAAAAAGAAAAGAAAAGAAAAGAAAAGAGAAAACTGGAGCACAGTATTTACTGAAGAGTTTAGGCCCATACTGAATCACAGCCCAGTCTCTCAACCTCAAAGTCAATTTAGCCACTAGAAATGACACAGAGAAAAAAGGAGATTGTGTTCTATCAGGAAGAACTGCCTTTCATTACAGTGTAACCTTAATGAATGCATTATATACCACACAAATATTTTTAGATTCAGCTATTTATTCAACAAATATTTATCCAGTGTTTCTAAGTGGCAGGCACAGTGGATACTGGGAACAGCAAAGGTGAGCAACAAAGACACGCACCTGTCCTCATGGAGCTTTCAGTCGAATAGGAAAAAATATCAGTGAGACTATCCGACGAGTAAATATGCAACTGAGTGATTATACAAAAGTGAATTAGTGTCCTATGGGGATATAGCAGGGAAATCCCACCTACTCAGGTAAGACCAGTTGGAGGATCTGTATCTTATTCCTTGAGTCTCTCACAGAAAACAGGGGAAAGAAGTATTTCCAAGGATAGAATGTCCTTCTGGACACCCCGAAGTTCTGTCCTATGAGCAGTCACTAACTATATATCTCTATTCCTAAAGCCAACTCTACTTTTCAACTAGCCTTGCTGAGGGTCAGCTCAATATGTCATGAGAAATGAACCAAACTCAGGCACAAACCCCACATCTTCCAACATCTTCAAACCAAAGCAGTTCAGCCTTGGTCCTTAGCCATATGTGATGGTTGCAGCACCATGGTTGGCTCTCTGGGGACCGTAGGAGAACTCAATGCCCTCTCCTCCAGCACGTTCTTAAAGTAACACACTGAGTGGCAATGAACGAATGTACTAGAGCAGCAGAGTAAATGGCCAAAAGAAGGGAAGTCTCCATTTTGAGAATGGAGAGAAGCATTCTTCTAGAAATTTGTCCAGACAAAGTAGACTCATTCAAGAGATTCAGATGATGAGAGCCAGGTGGACTAAGATTTATGTGGTCCATCTGAGTGTCTCAGAAAGGAAGTTTTCAATCTGGAACCTGAGGTGGGGATGAGGTGCACATGAAAATTGAACCAGGAGAGACTGTGTTTTGTTTTTCTGTTTTGGGGTGTTTGTTTTAGAACTAGAGTTAGATGAAAAAGAATCAGCTGGTGATAGATACCTAAGACCTAGGAAGTGAAACCTGTAACCAACTTATAAGATTTCATAAACGCAGACTGAATAATGAGATTGTGTGTAATATACAAGTGCATACGGTATTTTCCTAGGGATTTCCTTGAGGTAAATCTACTCTCAAATTATCTGTGCCATGTCAAAGATAGCACTGGGTTGCCCAGAGGGTATCAAAGGATACAGTCCCCTGGCCACAGGATTGCGGCCCTTGAGGAGCACTGGAACTCTCGCGAGGGTAGAAAGTCACCAGTGGTGGAACACGTTATGCGTGTCTCTGAGAGAAAGAGAAGGGAGGTGGTGACGAGGAATTGTGTTGAGTTTGTCCCTCTTTTGACAAATCTTACTCTCTGCTTATTTATATCGAAATCATTATCATCATCATCATCATCCTCTTCTCCAATGATTACCCACTTCTCACGTTCACGTTCTTCCCAACTCTATCTACACTTACCCCAAATACACACCCAGTTATTAAGAATCGGAAGGACAACTTGTTTGCCCATCCCCGTAAGTATCTGTCCTAAAAGGCCACTGAAACATTTATTTAACTCGCAGCCCAGGGTGAAGAACGTGAGCCGGCAGCCAGCACAGCGCGCTGCGGTGGGGCTTAGTGTCGGCCTCGGGGAGATGCAAACTGATGCCACAAAGAAATCCGGTCACAGGGACATTCTCTGGCATTAGGCAGGAGAGAAAACGCTAAACAGTTTTCTGGACGCTACTGAATTAAACCTTCATACCAGTTAATGAAACCCCTCTGGGAAGCGTCAAACCAGGATCTTCAGAATGTTAGCCATGAATTGAAATGTAAGCTCATGCTGCTAAGAGAGAAGGGGTGGGTGGGCATCTTAAACCAATATGAATTATTTGCTCTTCTGCTGCTTTGGATCAGCTATGCCACTGATCCCTTTCACAGGAGCAAACACACAAAAGAGGGCTTCTGTGTCACAAAAGTAGCCCAGACAAACGGCACTCGGCAGGGTGCTGGACCCAACACTGGCGGCCAGCCCAGTCTCTGCGCTCCAGTCCGCGGGTGCTTTTCGCGTCCACAGCTCTCAGCCTGCTTCAGACCTCTGCCTTCACTCTGACTAGGGACAAAGTGACGATCACAGTGGAGCTCCTTCTGTATGCTGCTAATAGGTCTATTTAAAGTCAACGAGAAAGCCTCATTTTGCACCAATAAAAGCCTTCACGACGTCTACGGAACCAGTAAAACCAAAATGTTTGTGCACTCCCCGTCCTCATTTTTCCTCAGTCTGAGAGGGAAGCTCAGCGAAACGTGGGGCACGATGACCTCTAGGTTTTCTTCTTCTCTAAGGCCCTCTGATGTTCTGGTGGCTGACAGGATTGAACTTTACTTAAATCATCACAGATCCTGATGGATTCCTGAGACCTTCAGTTTTCGGTAATTTCACTGTGGTCTGCTGAATCGGCATATTTGGACTCTTGGTTCTCTCTTGGCAAAGAGCTGAATACTACTCCCATCTAACTGCTTAGCTAACGTTGTCTACATACTTTCTGAAAAAGATCTGGGTAGGATGCAGGTGTAGGGCACATTCCCACCTCCCACAGCAAGGCTAGGGAAAGCTTTGGTGTTTCAGGAACCATGGACAAAAAGGAAAATCATGCCAGCATTTTAATGTCCTTAATGAAAGATAATAATCATTTCCTCAAATGAAAATCTACAGTTCTAACCATGTGACCAGAGTGATGTAAGCAAATAAACCTATGCCTAAAAGGGTTGACATGGGTCAATGGTTTAATGGAGGGTTACACAGGGGTAGAATGACATCACCTGTTGGTCAGGATACGAACTCCTTTTTCAACGAATAGCTACATACCAAGTCAGCTCACCGTGGGACGCAGTGGAGAAGTGCACAAGGAAATAAGTACCATCTCTAAAACAATGCAAGTGCTATATATAAGTTCAATGCTTTAGCCATAGTGCTTTGGTAACAGAAGGGAGGACCAGAGCAATTTCGATGGCCTTCATGAAAGAGAGGTACAACAGTGACAACCACCATTGTCACCCCCAAAATCTAGAGACAGGAAAAAATGAGAGTTTTAGCAAGAATTCTTCGAGGTTAAGTTACTGGCCCAAGATCATACCACTAAGATGCACTGTTTGAGTGTCTAACCAATGAGGCTCAGAATTTTACTAAACACAGAAAACATAATATTTAGAAACACGTAGTTCTTCTTATGTCTTATAATTTAGTTGATAAAATTGCAAGCACTCTGAACAGGTTTTCACTTACAATGCAAACAAAAATGCTTAGCTAAATTATTGTCTCTCTGGGTGATAAGTAGCACACTACCATCATCTGTAAAATAATATTTTCATAGACTAGAGGGCATGTTGTTCGAAGGAATTCAGAGATGAATTATTTTGATAAATTAAGGTGCATTCTCTAATATGTGGATTTTATAATTCTGCAACTTACATAGAAATATTTCTCAAAAGCTGTATTTCTATTTAATTTTATAATCACTAACTGGAAAGTCAATATTTAAGAAACCTGCGATGAATCCATTTAATGTAAATAATTTGTCTGCATTGCAAATATTAACCTCCTGATTTATTTTAGAATCTTAATTTTTTCAAATCTTCTTAAAATGAGGCTTGTTCACATTATGTTAAATAAATCATTTCCATTTATTGATAATGCATTATATTATATTAGTTAGGATGCTACCAGTGGCAAATAACAGTACAGTCAGGGTAAAATCGCTTTAAAAATGAGAGCTTTATTATTATCTCATATCTCAAGAATGGAAGGGCATCCAGGCTGGTTAATTCAGAGGTTTAAAGATGTCAGCAGTGACTGGGTTTTTTTCTGCTTTTGTATGGTGCTATCATCAGCGGATTTCCCTGCTGCAGGTCCAGCCACCACAGATAACAACAACCTGAAGAACTCCCCGCCCTCCACCCCCTGAAGGGTGCTGTAAGACCTTCCTATCTATCTCCTTGACCAGAACTGCATTACAAGTTTCCCTTTCAACAAAGCTGGCAGGCACAATAGGACCACCATAATTGGATCAGACCAATCAGAATTAACTGGGGTACATGAGGTATACGCTAAAACAAAATTGTTGTGCCACAGGTCTGTCAGCCTAGACCAATGTTGTCCCATACGATAGCCACTAGCCATGTGTGGCTATTAACATTGAAATGTACACTACTTAAGATTAAATAAAATTTAAAATTTAGTGTCTCACTCCCCTAGCCACATTTTGAGCGACCAACAGTCACGTGTCTAGTGGCCACCTCATTGGACAATGCGGATATAGAAAACTGTCCTCGTCGTAGATCATTCTATTGGATGTTGCTGACACAGAAGAAAGGGAGATCGCTGTTGGATAAGTAAGCAACAGTACTTGCTGTGCGCCCTGGGTAGCAGGCAGGGAGCTTTATGCACATTATCTCCTCTAATCTCCCCCAGTATTACTATCATATGTTAGTTTGGACACTAGGTTGCTGGCTAAGGATGCGAGAACTTAATTAGAAGTATCACGGCCTATCTCACATCCCTGCAGGAAGGGCATAGTTAAGATCTTGATCACAGTCAGAACCCTTTCCATTTGTCAGTTCTGTTCTGTCTACGTGTCAGCATCATTCTTCCAGGCCAGCTTCCTCCTCATGGTGAAAAACCGGACAACCTTCCCGACCTCCCATCTCACAGTCTCACCCCAAGCCCCTAAAAGCAATCAATCTTTCTCCTTCAGGTTCATTTTTAAATGTGCCTTGAAAGACCTCTGGTGACCCACCCTGGGTCAAGCACCCTGCCTTAAATAAAATCGGTTGTAGCTGCAGAGATGCCGGGGGAGGAATTAGGGCTGCAGCCCAGAGATGCATCCTTAGGGGGTTCACCCACGGATATGGAGGATAATTCTCCGGAAAAAAAATAGAACTCCAGGGTTCTCTCCTTCACCATAGTCCCAAAGGTCTGCGTCCCTGGAGCTCTGAGTCAGGCTCTCTGCAGTTTGCTCCTCACATACTTTCTGAGTCTAACTCACCCAGGCTTATTCACAGGCTAGTGAGTCCCAATTTTGTCTCTATCGCCAGACCTCTTCCTCTCAGCTTCAGACTCACAGAACCAACTAATTAGATATCTTTCATATCCATTCACTTTTCTCCGTGTCCAACGCAGTACAGTCATCACAGCATGGGCCACTGTCAGCTCCGGAGGAATTACTATACTGTCTAACTGGTCTCTCTTCCCTAGTGTTATGCTACAGCCGGAATAATCTACTAAAATGGAAATCCAGTCGTGTCACTGATCTGCTTAAAACCTTTAAGCACCTGTTCGTTGCATTGCAGAACAAATTCCCAGCCCCTCATGAAGCATATAAATCTTACATGATCTGAGCTTCAGCGAGGTCCCTGTCCTTCTCTCTTACTCTTCTCCCACCACACACTCTGTGACAGCCATTACTGAACTCATTCAGTTCCTCAAACCGCTATCCTTCCTTCAGTGTACTGGCCCGTGTGCTTCCCTCTGTTTGAAATAACAATCATACTAATCACCTCTTCATCTTGTCTGAAGTCTTTCATAATGCAAGTAATTAGCCCTTTATATGTAACTGTTCTGTACTCTTTTTCAGGGGTTAGGAATATCACATCTTCCTAATGTTGAGCCATCTGTATATTCTTTCTTTGTTTTGTTTTGTTTTAATGAATTGGTTCCCTCCACTGCAGTTTAATTAGCATTGAGGGACAGACAATTTTTTTTTCATGTTTCTGTACTTTTCTATCCACTGCTTCATCTTCACTCACCCAAGTCTTGCTGTGTGTTATCAAATAAATGGTTCTTGAGAATGCTTTACATCACTTGATTGCCCAAATTGCCTTTTCCATTTCTGGGTCCTTCAGTATAATATTCCAGAGATCATGTTTATCCAGACATTTGTGAATTCAACCAATCAAGCTAATGTCAGAGTCCACTGTATGCTTTACAGAAAGGGATTCCTAGACTCCTAAATTCATTTTCGCTCTGTAGAATGGACATTTCTGCTATTTTTAGTTATTTCCAGAAAAATGCAAGACTTTGTGTATATGCTTCTATAATTCAAGCAGTATTAGTGCTTCTCAGATGGTGAGTATCGGTCTGACCCCCTCGGTAGCCGAATACTTAACCTTAGATGACCACCGGGAAAACAGTCAGGCCACCAGAACAGGAAAAAATAGTAGAATGGCTCAGTGAAATTCAGTCCCTTGCTGGGAAAGGCCTCCATTCAGAACAGGAAAGGAATAAGGAAAGAATCAAGTGTCAAATCAGATTTCAGTCCCGTCATCACCTTCAGGTAGCTTTATGGTTTCAGACAACCTAGGCCAGATGGACCTCAATTTCCTTTTCTGCAAAATAAAAATGTGAGAAAAATGGTATCTATGGACCTTTGCAACTCCTTTATCTATATGCACTTATGACTGACAGTGCAATCTTCTTTTAAATTTTCAGAATATTTTTGAATCCTGACTTGCAAACTTTGCAATCTACTTTGTAAACTTTGGAGATACAGGTGCATCTGTATACATTTCTTTAAATTTGAGCTCTCCACTGTCAAATTTTCTAATGAGGAGACAGGCACGCACGCACACACACACACACACACACACACACAATACCATACCTTTATACTTTACCAATTTAAATACTTACTGAAGATTATACACACAACACAGGTTTTATAAGTTTTTACACTTGACAATTTCAAGTCTTATTTAGATGATCTTCTGTAGAACACCGCGGGTCTATCAGTAATCTTTAGCACAGCTGAATATTTTTTATCCTGCTAATTAAAGGTCAGATGTCACTGCTATCTCTATAAACTAATTCTCATACCCACCATGACTCAAAGTGTGGCCCTGAACCCATCACCATCCATATCACCTGGGACTGGTTAGAAATGCAAGCTGCCTCACCCCAGACCTACAAAATCAAAACCTGTATTTTAACCAGGTGGTCAGGTGATCTATTTATATGCACACCAAAGTTCTGGAAGTGCTATTATACATTAGAGTGCTTCCCACACTGCTTTCAAATAGGTGACATTTTTTTATACAAAAGTGAATAAATGAGCAAACTAACTGTAATTTAGCAAAGTGAACGGCTATAACTCAGCGCCACTAGACCTGGAGTTATAGAAGCTTGCAGTGGATGGTTTCTCCTATTTTTTTAAATATAATTCTTAGTCTACTTTTATAAATGGCAAAGGGCCAGCGAAGTGGATGAAAAAGTTTATTCTGTTCATGACCCACCCACAGATACTACATATATCATTAAAAATCAATGTGAAGAATATTACAATATTTACCATTTTCTAAAGGATTAGGTAACCACAATACATTACTTTTATTTCATTTTATAACTGGTAATTTTAAATTTCATAATTCATTTCTGTCACACATAAGAAAGAGAAAAAAGGAAAACACTTTTCAGCTATGTGGTAAAAAGTCTGATTAGTAAACAATAAAATAAATCAAGGATATAAAATTCAAGCACAATTCCAAATGAAACAGACCAGGATTCAAGCGGCATCTCTGAGACTGTGTGATTTTTTGAACAATTCACTGAATTTCTCTGGATTCTAGTTTCTTAACGTAGAAAACGAGAGGACAGTCTTGATTTTACATCCCAGCTATAAAATTCTAAAATCTAGTATGTCTCAAAAATAATGTCTGTTCTGTTATCTCCAATGTGTCTATTGGAATTCAATATGGAATCTCAGAAGTGGCATAAATATGTAATTCTGGGATTTCTTCTCTTTTACTTGCTAAGAACAGAAGCATGTGGGCTAACTGCCATCTCATGGTGCTAATATAAAGACATTGTCCCCAACGGAGTTTTACTCTAGGCAAGAGGCAAATGGGGATGGCAGAACACATTTTAACACAGGGAATGTTATCCTAGCTTCCTCTCATTCTGAATCACCCAGTCAAACTGTGTATATCCATCCCCCTCACTAACTACCCAATTCACTGATATGGTCTCCATGAGTCCTGGGTGAATGGGTGAAAGTTTCCACCCTTCATAGTCTCCCAAAACATATTGAGGACTACAGATAGGAAGTTACACCTGAAAGATATCTAGTTACTCTGGCACTAGAAAAAAAAAACTGACAGGACTTTCAGAGAGCTAATTATTGAGCCTGCTATTTGGTTCAGTGACAGAATTGCTTGTTTATCAGAAGAAACATATTTGTGCATTGCTTTTTCCATTACCATTATTTCTATCATTATAAATAAGAATCAATAGGCCATTTCAAGTAGCATCTGCTCACCATCACTCAGCATCTGAGTGTCAGGCACATCAGTGTCCCAACCTCCTGGCTGGAGACTGAAACCCAACAGACAAGGAAAGCACTTCAAATTCAATAAGACAGTGTATACGTCTGTGTGAGCAACCTGAGGACAAAGGTGATCTGTTCTTTGTCTTTATGTCTGTAGCAGTGTCTGGCACAAGGCAGGCCATCCAAAATAAATAAGTGAATAAATGATGGGTGAATGGATGGATGGATGGATGGATGGATGGATGGATGGATGGATGGAGCAAAAGAAAGGCTTTAAGATGCGAAATGGAACCGACTGGATTTATTGGGTTGGTCAGGGGGTGTTGTTTTAATAAGGGCAGAGCTAGTTACAGTCCTGATGGAGAAGTGAAAGCCAAGACCAGCAGCATGACCAACAGGGAGTCTGCCTTTAATGACCAGATCAGCTGAACATGCTCAGGTCCCGGCAATAGTCACTACTGGATCTCTCTAAAGGACGACAATTCAGATGACAGCCATTAAGACAGTTAAGTGAGGACTAAAACAAAACAAAACAAAACAACACAAAACAAAACAAAATCCTCTCCACTGCCAGCAAGAGTCTTGCTGAACAAAACAATGTCAGTTAAGGAACTGATCAGAGAAAAGGTGGGAAAAATACAAAAAATGAGGTGAAGAAGAGCGGTGGAAGAGGAGCTCCGGCAGATGCCTGAGTGAGGAAAGAGATGTACGAAAAATGCGCAAAGACAGAGAGAGAGATGACGGAGAGCCACCGTTCTCAAGAGAGGGTATACATGTCTCTTTGAGAAGTAGAAAGACATTAACTTTGAGAGTGGAACAAGGCAGGGAAAAAAGAAGAGGTCAGATAAATGTCTAAAAAATAACATCACCACTGATAACAAGTATAAAAGATGCCTTTCTTCTTGAGAAGACAAAGGGAATTTTTAGGAGGATTAAGTAGTAGTAGCTTTCAGAACTCAGCAGCCCTCAGAAGCAATAATAACTACATAAATAGCCGAGTGGATGGTAGGAATTACTTCACTTTGGAATTTGGCCAGCATATCAAAGTTAACAGTAATATCACATCTTTTTGAAAGCTTTCCTTAGATTCTAGGAGAGAATATCATTTCAGTAAACTGTGCTGAGTTAATTTTAGGGAGAGGATGCTCCTCACTGCTTGAAGACATTCTGACTCCTGAAAATTGATATGACAGAAGCCCTACCCTGCTGGGAAGAACTCTCTTATCCATGTAAATACATTGTGCCAGTATCGCCCCCAGTGGAAGAAAATAATTATGTTCACAGATTAGCATTGCTTTAAGGTAAAATTTTACTCAAAACATAGCTCACAAATGATGCTCTAAATATAGCAAAAAGGACTCTGTAGGTATCCCACTATCACAGAGTTCCTTTTTGACTTATTGTGAATGGTTAAAATGTGAATCTTGTAAGGCCCAATTTTGAAATTGCATATCTGTATACATTCATTTCTAAATTACAAGGAATTGGACAAATTGGAAATATAAGTAATTTTCATAAGCTGAACATTTCTATTCATGAATATCATGTCAATTTCACCTCTTAAGGACATTTGACCATTAAGGTATTAGATCCTCTTTACTCTTTCCCAAAAACTGAGAAGAAAACTGGGTGCTGATGGCAATTTGGGGCACAAGTATCTTCTCTTACCATTTGGAAATGTTCATGTGTTACTGCTTCTTGTTTGTTTGTTTGTTTAAATTAAGTTAGGATATTGCATTATATACTTATTTTCTACCTAGCAACAGGTGATTTCAGCATTATCCACCATGGAATTTGGATAAAAATCTGTTTACTGACCCTGTTCCCTAAGGGTATGTTTGCCCTAGCACTTGGAATAAACATCATTTTCATTGCACTAGAAACAGTTTTAATCGGACAGATTGTTACACCCAAATAAATTAAAGGAATCTAAAGCAGACAATGCACCAAGTCGGGGTCCTACTACAACCCAGTTCAGTATTTATGCCTGAAATAAGCATCCACTACATTTACAGATACTAAAAGGATACCTATAGTCATCAACATTTTTGGAAAATATCAGTTTAGAGAAATTGGGTATTCTGAAAATTGTCTGTTAAAAGTTATGTGATTAGTTAACAACTAATTTCCTACCAGTTTTATTATATGTAATGTATGTAAGAAGAACTGTGTTTACCCAGTTCATTAACTGGTAGATTTTCATTAAACAGCCTAAACAACAATGGCATATGAATAGGTAGATGATCAAACAATAACATTCCGAGTTCAGAATTAAACACGGTGTAAACTATATCCGAATGAAAAGCACAGAGGGTACACTGTTCATAAACTCTCCTTTCAAACCCTTCTATGAAGTGGACCCTCTTTATTTCTCACTATTCCTTAGCATGCACCCCTTCTCCATTAAGCCGGACTCCTTCACTCTTCCTCACACATCTCAGTGTCCTACTCCATGTCTTTGTCCTGCTGACCCACCTTATCCCTCATCTTGGGTGCTCTCCCTCAAGTCTTTATTAGCAAGCACTCACCTCCTCCAGGAAGCTTTGAATTTCGCAACTTGAACTTAGCCACATGCTTTCCTGAACTTCCCTAAGGTCTATATCCAAACTTAGCATTTAATTATAGAATTTCCCCCTCTCCTTATGTGCTTTTGTCTGTATCTTTTTTTTCAACTTAACCACATTATTTAAAAATAATACCTTCCTCTTCATGCCACTCCCTAAAGGTCCTGTCAATATCCTACTTGACATTTAATTTCTCTTGTTCGAGCTATTCTTTCTGAATATTGGGTTTATCTGAAAACATGCTTCCATGAGCTGTGTCCTAAAGAAAACTTCTGTACCCCTGCTTCTTTCCCAAGTTCTCCTGCCATATCTGCTTTCTTTTTCTGCCAAACTTCTTGAACATGCACTCTTTCCTCTACTCCCTTTACTCCAGTTCTGGCTCACAACCTGAGTCCATCTCACTCCCTGTGCGTCAACCATACCTCTCTGCGGCACTGCAGCTGAGTGCACCCCTTCTCATTTCCTGGAGACTGAGAAGACATTGGTTTTCGGTTCACCTCCCTCTTAAACTCGCCTACTGTTTCCTTTCCTGGCTCCTCCCCTAGAGACTTCAATTGTCATCTCTGCTCAGTCTCCAACGGCAATTATGTCTCTGCCCCGTCTTTAACTCCCAGGTCTCCATCTGCCACTCCCTAATACGTGTTTTTATTGCTGAACTCTCTGCCACTCTTATGCTGCCGCCTGCTGGGCAGTTCCATGGGAGCTACCAAATTCATTAGTCCCTCCAAATCTACCATTCATTCTGTCTTCTCTGTTAAGTGGGTACATCACCATTTCCCTAGACCTAGCTGGTAGAGATTTAATATTCAGAATCTCCCTAACTACCACCCGCAGTGCTACTCACTCACCAGGCAGTGGAAATAACTACTTACAAGACCTGTGTCTACTGTGATCTTCCCCATTATCTCACACGTCCTTGTTTAGGCCGTGACTGCCTGTCACCTGAACTACCGATGGGCCCTAACCGACCCTTCTCCTTTCTCTTCTCTGACCTCCAATCCTACTTACACTCTGCCAGGGGTATCTTCTTGAAACAGGCATCTGAGCAATGCCCTGGATAAAAAGGCTCAAGGAATTCTACCCTACATGTAGGATAAAGCCCAAACACCTCAGGTCTGGAACTTCTAGAAAGAGCCTCAAGAACTTGCATGACCAGGCCGCAGCCTATCTCTTTACCTTCATCTGCCCTCACACTCCCTCTCACTCACCACCTCACTCTCACTCACTCCAGTCTCCCTATGCCTTTTTTTTTCCGTACCTTGAACAGAAGAGACTTGCCTGAGATCCTGCAATGGGCTGCCCTCATATCTTCGCACGGTTGACACATTAAAGCTATTCAGGTCTTGTCTCAAATGTCACCTCCTAGGTGCAGCATTCTGTGACCACACAGTCTAATTGCCACCCTCCCTGCCAATACCACCTGGTCACCCTTTCACATTTACTCTGCTGTATTTCCTGGAAGCACCTCTCCGCATTTGGCAGTCTCTGTTCCTTTATATGTTTACTTATTTAGTGTGTCTCCTCTCACTTGAATGCAAGCTCTGTGAGCGCTGGCAGTCCTCATCTCCCTCTCTCACTCCAGCTCCCGGAACAGTGCCCCGCACCCAGGAAGCCTGCAGGCCTGTCCCTCCACACCCTCATCCTCACCCTCCTGGTAGGTCCACTCCAGCATTTCTCATAGCACATCTTCTATTTGAACAGCTCTTGCCCAAGGAAGCAAGTACAGGAAAGGGAGGTTAGATCAAAATACGGGAGTGGGAGAGCGACGTGTGGTTGCAAAACACTCATTCAGGCTTCGTAGTATTCAGTGGAGAGGGTGTCCAACCTTTTGGCATCTCTGGGCCTCACTGGAAGAAGACAAGTTGTCTTGGGCCACATGTTACACACGTTGCAACACATGATCACCAAAATATCTCATAATGTTTTAAGTAAATTTATGATTTTGTGTTGGGCCGCATTCACAGCCATCCTGGGCTGCACGTGGCCCATGGGCTGCAGGTTGGACACCCCTGGCAGGGTATTCATGTATCTTTGGTAACATTATCCCTCTAATGTTTTATAGATTTTTTGGATCATGCTATAAACAGCCTTCAAATTTCCTTTTCTGCCTGTTAGTTTCTTATATAATAGAATATATATGTAAAATGGATTTTTATATTGACCTTGTATCTGTGACCTTACTAAATTTAATACTTAGCTCTAAGTAATTTTTAATATTCCATATATATTTCTATGTATACAATGATGATATGTACAATTAAAATGTTTAATTCCTACATTTAAAATATGAATATTTAGTATCACTTGTTTTTAAGGACAAGATACATAAAATAAATCGTTAAAAAATTATAGCTGTTCGTGCTATGCAGGATATTGGAGACAACAGTATTATAGGGGATATGGACCAAAAAGTTTTTTAAAAATGGTGTCTTATAGTAAATTACTGATTCATCATCTTTACTACAGTTTAAGTTCCTGGAGAACAATGCCATGTGTTGTTTACTTGTCCATATCTCACCAATCCCAATAAAGTGCTTTGTCCAAAGTAGAAACTCAATAAATGTTTTTTTTAAATAGGACTGAAATATCCCAGCACATGGCTTACGTCCAATATATACTTGGTTGACTGTAAGAACCAATGAGTTTGTTGAATGATTAGTGTATGCTCAGCCCTGCTGGTGAACTACAACGAGAGACACAAGGAAACAGAAAATAACCTCATCATTATCCAAACAGAAAAATGTCATTACTCAGGTAATGAAAAAACAAATGCACCAAGGAAAACATTTAAGTGGCTACCTGTGCATTTCTTTATATGACTGTTTCTTTTTCCATGTGATCCTAACTTGCATCCAAAATTCTCCTCCCAAAATTCGGCGAACCACACGTTTCTTCGATTATTGGCAAGAGTTCGGCTTCTAAAGTATCGATCAAATCCTATTTTAAAGAAGAAAGGTATGATTTTAATATTCTTTCATAATCAAAACCAAATACTATCAGAGATCTTAAATAGATATTATGTTATATTGTGATCACTGCATTAAAAAAAAAAAGTGTTAACAAATGGGGGAGACCCAAAAGCTTCCCTTACAGCCAAAGCCAAGAGGAATCAGAGGACAATATTTCTACCCCCAACCATTCACCATTCAGGTACCTGGCTCTAGGGATGAGCATAACAGGAAAGCCTGTCGTTGGTGTCATCATCTCAGCCTCTCCCTCTCCTCTGTATCTCCCAACAGCAGTGACCAGCGACCTCATGACCTCATGCTAACTGTTGGGAACCAACTTGGACTTTTTTCATTCTCATTTTCTTTCTTACTTTCTCTCTCTCTCTCTCTCTCTCTCTCTCTCTCTCTCTCTCTCTCCCCCCACCCCCGGCCCCCACCTCTCCTACCTGGGGGTAATGTTCCAGGTTTCTATACTTCTACCCTCCTCAAAATTTATTAGTCCTATATGTTCCATTTTCAGCTAATTCAATTAACTAATCAGTACTAATGTAATCTTCTAGAGTCATGGGTGATGGGCTAAAGTGTCAGCCTGCTAAGTTAATGGCCTCATTGAAGGCAGACCACCTGGAAATAATGCCTTACTCAAAAGGATAATGGGAAAGGTGGGAATTTCAATCACTATCAAGACCATTGGCAAAGACATTTGGGAGACAGACTGCCTTTCAAGGATGCTTCACATCTTTGTGTAGCGTTTACCTTATCCAGAGGGTCAGCCTAGCATCATGTCTTCATTTTCTGTGAAGCAGGCGCTCTCTCTCTCTGACAGTGCTGTAACCGTTTCCATATCGCCCATGGAAATATGAGAACTTGGAGGGCAACATCATGGAAATTGCTAACATCATAGAACTATCTAAGGCCAACTATAATTGCCTTTCTTAAAAAATATTCAATAGGGACTCCTCTAATAAAAAAAAAAATGGCTGGGTTAAGTACTCACTGCCTTGGCAATTCTGCTGTTGGAACTGGACATTCTATCCCGAGCCATCAACAACGGGCGCGTTTCATTGTGTGCTGATGTTCTGGTTTTGCCTTTGAGTTTCGATCTAATTAGAAGGAAAGCAAATTCTCCACGGCGCACCCTTACCGTCAATCGACGCTCTTTTGGGCAAAACCGTCACGGCCCCTTCGGCGATCTCTTCCTGCTGATGCACGGGCGCTATTTTGGAGCCCCAGCTGTCTGAGCCGACCCAGAGAAAGTGCCCGCTGTGGTTCAGCTTTCTCGCTGCTTCCAGTATCCTCCTGGAGGCACAAAAATAAGTACGACTGACCATGTTTATCGAGAAACACAACACTTAGGAATGTTACAGGACAGCTATATCAAGTTATATACACTCAGGAGGTCTTCATGAAACAATTAGTCTATCATTCTAGCTGCCTGGGTCTCATCTCCTACAGGAAATATATTGGTGACTTTAACTGCAGCACCTGTTAATTAGCTTTATTCCGAACCTCATTCACTTTATTCTGTCTATCATCCTGACTTGTCTCACTTCTTTCAGTCCCCAGGTTTCACTCCATAGACATTTTAGACTTAGAAACTAGGAGGCTGTTTTGTCTCCATGCACCAGAAGGCAAACTGTAATTGCATAAGAATGTTGAAATTCCTGTGAAATCTCGTAAGATTTTATATTGAACATGAAATATGTTAGAAAAAAGATGTGGGCCACAAATCAGATCCTACATAAGGAAGAAAAGTAATGAGCACCTGATGTCATCTTCATTGGCAAACATAATCACTGCTCGAGCGTTAGGTGTTTCTAGCAGGCGTTTGATAATTTTTTCAAATTCTCCAGGTCTTGGTTCACGTGGAATTTTCTGTGACTGAGCAATGCAAACACCGCCTATTTTTTTAAAAAAGAAGAAAGCGATTTAGAAAGAGCATTTAAATTACAAAACTTAATAAGGTTTTTATAAAAACAGATGAATTGGTACAGAATACTCTTTCTCGAAACATCTGCTATTGTCACCTATTAAAAGGTGACAATAATGTTTCAGTAATTGACTAATAATGTTTGTTTGCATTATAATGTATATCAAGCAAATTTTATCAATTACTGAATCATACATCAGATCAGGAGCATTTTTTTCCTCAAGTTTAAACATTGTTTTTGTGGATGTCCATAAGAAAATCAGAGTGAATAAAAAGTGTGACCAGACTTAAGGGGTCAAGGAAGAAGGGCTATTTTGATTCATATAAATTGAAGGACAAGTGCCTAGATTACTAAAAAGCATGAGACTTTCTTTTGCATGAGACTGCCAGTAGGAAAGTCCTTTAGCTACTTTCATTTATTAGCAGAGCTCCTTTAAAGTTAATTTCATCTTATAGCTCATAGTAAGTATAGCAAGATTTTTGTGCACAAGCATAATGACACGCTATCAAACAAGTGGTCTTCGAGACTATTCGAGACACAGGCAAGTCCTCAGTTGAAACGTCTCCACCATGAAAACTGAAGTGGCAGAAATCCCATCCCACTATTACAGCAGGGAAAAAAAATCTTCTTTTGGTCTTTCCTTCTCAGGCAAAAAGAGACCAAAGAGAAAAGTTTAGAATAGATCTCTGCCACTGGGCTGTGATAGAAGAAGAAGAAAGAGGTTTCTCAGTTGCAATAGAGCAGAGATATCATATATGCTAATACTAGGAAAAAAGCAATATTAGTAATATGTTTTAGTTCTATTATTATTTAAACAGGCTTTTTGAGTCAGCTGAGTATTAAATCACAATTTATAAACACTATTATTTATACCATTGCTTCTATAGGCAAAGGCCATTTTACTTCCAAACAATCAGCAATACATTCAGTTATCCAAAAGTTACTGGGTACGGTTATATACCAACATTAGGTTGGACACTGGGAATACACAGTCTAATCCAAGAATTACCATCCAGTTTGGGAGACAGACATTCCAATAAATTATCAGGGACCGTGTGACAAATTTTAGTAGTAAGAGAATATATCATACAATGAGAGCACAGAAGAAGGTATAAGTAAAATGCTTGAGAGAGATGGATTTTAAAGGGCAAATACACAGTCATATGGGGACAAAAGTGGAACATTTCTAAAACAGGCCAAGGTATGCAAGAACCTTGTTTGATCATGGCCTATGGTAGAGGCTGTCTGGAGTTTTAAGTTAGAAAGAATGGTCAGATTTAGCTTGAGAATGACTTTGTTAGACATGCCAAATAATTAGGACTTTATCTTGAAAACAATAGTAACCTACTAAAAGTTCATAAGCAGGAGAACTACAGAATGGGCTTTATGCTTTTGGGAAAAATCTCAGGTAACCAAACAAAGAAGAAATGTTTGATAGAAAGACAATGGTTGCCCAGTATATTGTGTGATCAGACTTAACATGTGTGGAAATAATGCATGATTAACAGTTCTAGAATAGTGAAAGTTTATTTTTATTTAGGTTAGAGCACAGTCCAAATTATCTCTGTGATAGCAATAATCTTGCTAACCTTACAATATGCTCTTCAGGGGTGGGAATTGCCCATAATCCATAGACGGAGCCTGTAGTTAGCTAGCCTACTGATATGCCATTAATAGTTTAGATAATTAATTCATTCCTTCAGTAAATATGTATTGAGTGGCCGCTGTCTGCCAGACTCTTTGTGGGGGCCATGGGATGCAGTGGTGAATAATATAACAGATAGGGTATCTGCCTTTGCAAATGTGCATGATCCGGGCTCAATGCAAAATAAAGTATATAATTATAAATTATGGCAAATCCTGTGAGGGAGAGCAATGGGAATTGTTTTTAATCCTCACTCAAGGATATGTTTATTGATTTTGGAGCGAGAGAAAGGGGGAGAGAGGAAGAGTGAGAGAGAGAGGGGGGGAGAGATTGATGTGGGAGAGAAACATCTGTCGGTTGCCCCCTGTACATTCCCCGACCAGGATCAAACCTGCAACCTGGCTATGTGCGCTGACCAAGGATCTAATCGACAACCTTTTGGTGTATGGGACGATGCTCCAACCAACTGAGCCACCCAGCCATGGCAGAGCAAGGGAAATTAATTTAGATTGAGCAGTGTTCAGGAAAGACTCTCTAAAGTGGTATAACCTAGTTGAGGTTGGAAAGAAGAGAGAATGGGGGAAGAAACATAGGTAAAGGCAGGGGAGAGCCAGTGGAGTTAATACATGATGGGGCGAGAACTGTGAGACAAAGTTGAAAAGTAGACAGGGACCAGATTGCTGTGCAGGGCCTGTGGAAGATTAGGAATAATTAAAATGTTTAAGTTCCTCACTAAGTGTCTTTAGTAGCCCGTAAGAATATGTCACATCAATGCATTTTATGGAAGAAAAATGGTTGAGGACTGCTGATGTGGAAGGAAGCCTGGAGTGGAAAGAACAGGAGGCAATGAGCCCAGTTGGGAGGTTCTGCAGATAGGCAAAAGGAAAACACAGTGCTACCCGTGCTGAGGATGAGCAGATGGAGCTGTCAAATAAAAACTGTATATATTTACGTTGTACTGATACGATCTAAGTAGGAGGTAGTGAGAAATCACTAAGCATGACTTCAAGGTTTTGTCCTTTGTGACCAGTTTATGTGATGCCACCATGAAACAAGCAGGAAAAATAGGAGAGAGAGCAGGTATGTGAGGGAGAAAAGCATGATTTTGATTCAGGGCCGTTTGTCTTTGAAGTATCCATGGAACATCAGACTGAAAAAGTGGGTCTGGAGCTAAGGAGAGAGAAGGGAAATGTAATTATAATTTTGTCAGATGCTGGCACAGTAGGTAGTTAAAGTGTTGGGAGTGAAAAGATCACTCTGAGGGAATATTTAAATCAACAATAAGAAAAGGGAGATGATGGAGCTAGGAAAACCCACTAGCGTTGGAGAGGGGGCCAGTGAAAGAGACTTGGAAAGGAGCGATCACGTAGTTTGAGGAGGAAACTTTTGGGACAAAGTCTAGTGGTAGGTTGAAAACTATGATATCTTTAAAAATCAGACAAACAGACAAAAAACTGTGGTGACTGGAAACATTAGGTAAGTACAGAAACATAAGACCAAAACTGTAACACCCATTAGGGAACAATAGCTGTTTTAATGTAGGGCCACCCTTTTAATTAAATCACTGTGATCGCTTAAGCATCTCATTAAAGACATGCCATACCCTAAGTATCATTCTGAGATTACTACTGACTTCATAGCCAGAAGAATGAAGGCTGGAAAATTTTTATTCTGACTATTTCATATAAGGCGAACAGACAATCCAGGCATGAACTTTAGTCTGGATTCATTGATTTATTCATTCGTTCAGGAGCTACTGAATATTTTTGTTAGTTATTTTGGGTTTCTACATAGTCTAAATCCATTTCATATTTTTTTATTTCTCTGCCTCACCTAATATTTGCCAGCCTGGCCCATTTGTATTTTTCGGGAAAGCAGGATTGCACAATTAATTGACTTGGGCTGATCGAAGGCGTTATGGAGAAACCGCCCCACATGGCCCTTGGCTATTTGGTGCCTTAGGGATATTTTATTAAATCATGGACTGCATTGCTCCTGAAGTGATTAGAGTTAGAAGATTAGTAATCTTTTTTTAGCCCTGAAACTCATTCACACTTTCTGTCTTCATAGCTGTCACAAAGCCAGACAGTTAATCCATTCATAAGCATTCACAGTCTACTGTGTTTCAGGAGCTACAGACATTCAAAGATTGCCTGTCCTCAGCAATCTTATCATTAAATGACAAGATGTAATATTAAAAAGCTAAGTAAAAATGTGAAATTATCTAATGATAAAAGATAACAGCATAAGAAATATTAAATTACAGTAATAAGCAATGCCATCCACCAAAACAGTCCGATGACTCCATAAGCAGTCATTCTATACTGATAGAGTTTGATTTTAAAAAGTGAAATTTACTCAAACATTCAGGCTTAATCAAAAACACATTTTCTTACAATACTCATTATGTATTTTTCAGTGGACCCTCAGACTTGGTTTGGGCTCCCGGGGTGGGCAGGAGGGAGAGGCGTTGCCCTCCACCAGAGACTCTGCCTACTGCGCCTGGCCTGCCACACCTCGCTCTGAAAGAGCGCTGATTGCGTACAGTTCCAGGGACACCGACTTTCCCATTCGGCAGGTGTGCTCAGTTCTGCAGGAAATAATTTTTGAAGCTTAGCATTTAGGAAAAGAATGTTGTATAGAAGAATTTATAACTGACTGCTTTCTAGAATTTCCTGATTTCCTTGCCTATGTAAAGTTTTCTTTTTCCTTTTGATTTGACTCTATAATGATCATTAAAAGCCCATTTGTTCAGCTGAACACTGTAAGCTTAGGCACACTTTACAGCACAGAAGGGGGCTCCTTCCCAGTCTCATTCGCTCTATGATACCTTATTACTCTTAAAGGCAGAACTCTAAGGTTGGTTTTATCACCACATTTCTGATGTGGTGGAAACTGGAAAACATGGTTATCAACAGCTAGCAAGAGGCTGGAACCCAGGTTCAAAGTCAGATCTGTTTGACTCCAAGTCTAGACTTTTCCATCATCTTGCGCATCAATAATTGACAATGCTGGTTGCTTAATGGTTTAGTGGATACAAATAATTGATAAATAAGATAAAGTAAATTTAAAGACTCATTAAAAAACCCAGCAGGTCACCCCTGATAAATCTAATTGATAGCTATATAAACATAGTACTTCTATTGAGTGTTAAAGAACTTAATTAAAATACTTAGATCTCATGCAGATTATAGAACTGACTTAAGCTTCTTCAGTATATATGCAAGCAGTCTACTCTCAATGAAAAAGTAAATTAAAAAAAATAAATATACCTTAACTAAGTTTGTTAAAATTATAATATCAAAAATAAAAAATAAAAAATAAAAAATAATGCTTCCTATTAAAAAACAACAACGACAACACCTTTCCAATCACCCCTGTACATGCCTGCCCCGGGAAGACTTTCCTCAGTTCTCTAGTCTTCCCATTCATGTTTATACTGCGGCAACCACAATAATTGCATTTTTTTAATTTTATTATTTTTTGCACCCTAGTCTATAAGCCCCATGACTAATAAACCTCATCTTTCACATTACCACCATACCCCCCAACACCTATCACTGCTTGGTACACAAAGACTTCAACAAATATTTGCTAATAAATGCAAGACCTGTAATAGATACTGTAGATATAGAGAAATCGATATGAGACAATCCTGCCTTCTAACTCCTCTCAGCTAAGTAGGGAAAAATATACATATAAATATATGTTTAAAAATAAGTAGCATAAAACAATGGACCAGGTAATTTAGAGGAAGTTGCCAAAGAAATGGGCTCTAGCTCCCAAAATAGCTTTTAACAGGGTTCTATGAATTGGACGGTCACCTTAGCTTTAGCTTATTCATCTTTAAAGTTGCACAATAATTTGCTTTCAATGATACAAGAGCAAGTTTGTAAACAATTCAATTCATAATTTTTTATCTCTTTAGAAAGCTAAGACTCATGGCCAAGTAGCCCAATGTCTCTTGTCCAAGGGCGGAAAGGTTCATTTCAATGTGTTGGTCCACTAGGGCAGAGGGATGTTGGAATGAGAGAGGAAACAGCGCTGGCGCCGGAAGACCTGAGGGTGGGTCCCGTATGACCTGGAACAAGCCTGTTATGTCTCAGTTTCTTTACCTCTGTGACAGATTCATAATAACTATGACCTACGATGTCAAGAGAATAAAATTAAAAAGATAAAATGATAAAGTGCTATACAAATGTCGTGCTTTATTAGTATTATCATCAATAACCATGACTAGATAAGCATCATCACCAAACCTGATATGGAAGATAGTCGATATTTAGATCTAAAACATGGGCTTGTCAACAGATCGTATTCTTAAACCCTTCACCATTCTTTGTATAGTATTATCAAATATCTTAAATTCTGAGAAGTGATGCTCGCTTATTGTTTATAATGACTATATTATAGATTTGTGTCTATAAAAAACTAAAATTCACTGTTCACTTACTATTGGTCATCGCAATGTAACAGAGGCAATCTCAATGTGAGAGAATAATAAAAGTTAGTTATGCTCCCTTCCCCAACCCCCCAACTTTCTACCCAAAGGACCCAAGTCCCCTTTCAAAGGAGGTCCATAAGTATTTCAAAGATCTGGGTTGAAAAGTTAGAATTTACTCTTTAAAAAAATAAAAGAATGGCAAACACTATTAACCTATTAATGGTGCCAACTATTAAGAAGGAAAGTTATGGAAACAGCTACATGTTCTGTTTCATCTAAACATTTGCTTGTGGGCTATTAATTGGCTAGAATTTAAAATCTGAGACAATATTCTTGCAGGGTTGGACTCCTCAGAAGCAGACCCTCAGGAGCCTGAAGTACATACTGACCCTTGGTGTCTGCTGTACGGAGTGCTGAGGAATGCAGCAGGACTGGGCAGAGATGTCCAGCTGGCTGTGGCCGAAAGACAAACAACCAAGACCACAGGGAGCTCTGAGGCTAGGATGGCCTCCAGCGTTGTTCCCAAATTAGGTCAGGAAGGCGAGCCATTGTACCTCCACATCTGTCAGTCACTGGGTGTGGGCAGTCCTGGGTAGGAGGGCAGAGGCAATGCGCAAGGCAGCTCTCTATAGCCAGGCGACCCTTCAAGGAGTTACAGCACAGTCCCTGAGGCAAGGGCAACATATCCTTCACAGGATGGGGATCTGATTTGATGGGAGACTCACTATATATACAAATTAAGATTTATAGGGAAATGAAGATGTATCTCTGAAATGACAATATAAGTCAAATAATTAATAACATTTTATTGTTTAATTGCAATACGCCTCTTTGAAGAGGACTTATTGCACAGAGAAAGGCAATGTATAAAAAATGGTACAAAGCTGGAATTGTAGCCAGCTCAGAGAAGAGAAATAAGGTCATAAAACTCCCTGGTATTTAGAGAAGTTTTGTTAAAGCAATCTGAATGGATAAAGAATCATGTGTTTAGTTGTTGCTTATTTTTAAGAACAAAATTTATATTAATATTGTCCAAGGAAAAAAATAAAACAAGAAACAATGTAAAAACACTAAATTCCAACTGTGATGAAAATCAAAGATTAAATAATTAGAATGAAATTGTTAGCATAGGTAGCTAGATATAAATAAAGGAAGGGAGCGAAGGGAATCAGACATTATGAAGCACAATAAACTGGGGAGCTGAATGGGGCAATAAGCCTGCGTGCTTCACCAGGAAACTACAGCTTCAAACACTCCCCAGGGAACCACCAATCCCTTCCCTGCAGATTACGGGGGTGGGGGTGGGGTCAGAATAATAAAGTAGAAGCCTAGATGGCACAGAGGGAGGTGCTTCTATTCAGAGGCATGTGCAGTAAGAGCCAAGAGGGACCATAAAGACCTATCAGTCTAGCCTGGGAAAATTACCACCAGGCCTTATCCTCACATGTGGGTCCCTGAAAATGCTTTTCTCTTGACACCACAAGGACCCCATTTCCACTGGTTACAAAATTACTTGCAAAGCTACACAGAGACTATTAAATGTAATTCTTCGTTAAACAACATGATTACTACCAGTATCTCAAGTTGTTTCACAATTTTGGTCAAGTTAAGTTCTAAGTAAATCAGGTCAAGTCTCTAGTTGTATAAATTGTTAGAGTTGCATGACAGACTTTGGTGTCAGTGCATAAACAAATCAAGATAATTAACTTTTTATCGCTTGTTAAAAAGAATAACTTAAACTATTGGTAAAAGATGATTGGTCAAAATTTTTGATTGACCATTAAGAAATGTCTGTAACAGACTGTTTTTGACCCAACAAAAATGTGATATAGCTAGTCAACTATTATTATGAAGGTACCTTCAGATAATAGCAATGAGCAGAACCAAATTAGTTTTTTTTTCCTTTAAGAAAATATTAACACATAAACTCTGTTTCCAGGTCCCAATTCCAATTTGAGAGTGGGGAGAACTCCCCCTCACCAAGCAATTTTCTGGACCCCAGTTGTCCTACAGTTTAACTCAATCTGACACCGTCTACCAAGATATAGCATCAGAATCCACATGTTAAGGGTCCACTTCTGTAAGTGCCTCCCTCCCCAGTTTGCTACGTTTGGTTTTCCTGGCAACCAGCCCCACCCCTAAGTTAACTAAGGTTTTATTCCAAAGTCAACTCATTAACATAACAAAAGACACCTTAATCACACCCATCACTTCAGAAATTCCAAGGGTTTTAGGAGCTCTGTGCCAGAAACAGGGACAAAGACCAAATATGTATTTCTTATTACAAATCACAAAATCACAACTCTCCGCCCTAATTACTTTTAGCATCATTTCTTCCATCTTTCTGGAAGTATAAGGAAAATAACAATTTTGGCCTAACGTAATTGGTCCTTTGTTGATAGTTGAATAAAATTTGTTCTAAGGTTCAAATAAGTGTAATCACGCCTCTTCTAACAGTATTTTCACTTCCTTGGGTGGTGTACAATTGGGACTTAGCAGAAAAGTGCGTAACATGATGAAAGTGTGTATGTTTATCAGCTTAAAGTGCACTTTGTGAAAGAGATTTACCTCACACATTAAAGAATAAGTGTTATTTTTAACAACATGGATTTAAAAGAGCAAAATTAGACTTAAATCCATTTCTCTTGCTCTCTCTCTCTCTCTCTCACACACACACACACACACACAAACAAACACACACACACACTTTATGCTTTTTCCTCTTATCAAAGCAATGAAATGAAGGAATGAGCTCCTGCTATGAAAGACGCATAAGCCAAATGCTACTCCCCTCTGTGCCCCACGAAGAGCAGCAATATGGACAATCCGCTCTGAAAAGGACCAGCACACAGAATTCCTCTCCTGCCTTGCCCGTCTCCACGGGACTCTCAGACAGACGCTTATGCTCTGGAGGCAGAACGGGTTGAGACAGGCTCCCAGTGTCCATACATATTAGGTTTCCTACCTCAGCCACAGCTCATCACATATCCAAATGTCTGCTCAGAAAAACAGTGGGATGGTGGTTACAGATGTCTTCTTTGGGGCACAACATCCTGGCCCTTCACTTACTGGCTATGTGACTCTGAGTAAGCTATGTGATTTCTCTGTGCCTCTGTCCCTCACCTGAAGATTGAGAAAGTGCTAGTATCTTCCACATGGGCTTTTGTGAAGGGATTAAATAAGCACTTAACAGATCAATTTTTTTGCTCAGAAAGCATAGTTAGTTGTAAATTATTTAAAATAAAAATTGACAAACCTCAAGCGGACATGGTAACTTACTTACACCAAGCTATATCCATCTATGACAATATCTGTAGGCGCCTGAGATTGCATTCCCCAAATGTACATAGAATAATAACTCTTACTAGAGATTCCAGTCAATGGGGATGTTAGCTATAAAAAGTTCCACGGTTAGAAGGAAAGCTCGTGCCCACAAGGGAGAGCTAAACATATGATGTGTTGCCTCTTCCTACTCCTGAAAACTGGAAATATCTAAGGAGATGTGGGTGTGGGGAAAGAAAGAGAAGAGAAACGGTAACAAAAGAGAAGAGAGACTAGCGGCAGACCATCCAAATCAGAAGGGTCTTTTGAGGGGGGCAAAACATGAATTCTCTATGGGGTCAAAACAGCAGATGTGGGTTAGGAGCAGTTGGAGAAGAAACTCTTGACTAGTTTTAAATAAGTTTTACTAATGTGTTGTATGCATTTGAATTTATTTGGATTAGTTTCTTAGTAATATATTTGGAGTGTTTGGGGATTTTAATTTTCATTTGTTTGTTTTGCCATTTCAAAGTAGATTTCCAGGTACTGGGGCCAACAATATGACAGGAAGGTTTCAAAAGATAAAACTAATTCGCTGTAAATGCTCAAATGCCCAATATGAACAGATTCTCTAAGAGAAATTTCATATTTTCCAGCCCATTGCCTGGAAAAACTATTATGCCCAAGGCTATTGGAATCAAAGTGAGCATTGTTTAAATTTCTTATTCATTCTGGACTAGGAAAAAATTAGTATTAGACTTTTAGGTACCAAAAAATAGCATCAAACTTTGAATTAAGCCTATTATAATTAATTTAGAAATTAGTAATTCAGTTACAGATTAGGACTTCATTACAGAATGATACCATTTAAATTAGTGAGGTGAAGGGTGAACATTGGTGGCATCTACCCTTCTTCAATCATTCAACAAATATTTATTGATCACCTATAACATGTCAGATGCTTTTAGACACAGTGCATACAACAAGGAACAACAAAAAGGTGCCTCTGACTTCAGAGAGCTCTTATCTATCTCCAGGGTCTAGTGAGGCCTGATACCTGTGGGCATTCACTAAATGGGTAATAACGGAATGAACAAGAAACTCCTACTTCATAATATAGGGAGTTGATCTAATAAAGAGGCAATAAGCATATCCATGTATTAAAAATACCATCGTTCGGAAAAAGGCAAAGCATCTCTGTATCTATATTATATCTGTACATAACAAAGTCATTTCCAGTATCTTCTGCAAACAGGACACTCTCCACAGCATCTCCATAGCAGCAATCCGAGCTCGCAAACCCCAAGCATCTTACCCAGCGTGCAGGTAATGTCTTATTCTCCTTATCGCCATTACCTGAATTCTGCCATATGTTGGCTTTTAATCAGTGGTTCTTCCTCAAAATTGCATTGCCACAGATACTCAAAGTGGGCTGACATTCTTGATTTAAGAGAAGAGGAACGAATAGCCAAAAACATCATTATTATTTTAGCTAAATAAATCTTTAAAGCAAGAATGGTATCAAAACCCATGTACAGTACTGACTAAACTAAGAAATAGACTTCATAGAACAAAAACAAGTACCAAAGGCATTTGAAATCTCAGCCTTTAAGCAGATGCAAGTACTCATGGTGTTTTTTGTGTAATGCAACATTATTTTTCACAGCAGGATTTGATACATGTGTCTGAGATATAAAAAGCTTAAAAATATAGCTATATATTTAACTTCTTGGATACAATAAAACTCAAAAGAGGAGAGAGTTTTGGATAGCAAGCCATCTTAAATTTTAATTATTTAAAAGAATCTTTTAAAAAAATTTAACAGCTTTATTAAATTATAATTGATATATAAAAGAGCTGCACATTTTTAATGTATACAATTTGATCATGAGTCTGGACATATGCATACCCCTATGATACTATCACCAAAATCAAGGTTATATATGTATCCATTACCTCGACAAGTTTCCATGTGTCCTCTGTGTGTGTGTGTGTGTGTGTGTGCGTGTGAAGAACACTTAACATGAGATTTACCTTCTTTACAAATTTTTAAGTGCATAAAGCTGTCCTGTTAATTATACGCACTGTGTTGTACAGCAGATCCCTCAACTTCTTCATCTGGCATAACTGAAACATCAAACCCATTAAACAACCACTCCCATTTTCCACTCCTCCCAGCCCCTGGCAACCACAGTTCTGCTCTATTAGTTCGGCTATTTTAGATACCTCATATAAGTAGAATCAGACAGTATTTGTTCTTGTGAGACTGGCTCATTTTGGTTAGCACGATGTTCTCCAGGTTAGTCCATGTTGTCACAAATAGTACGATTTTCTTCTTTTTAGGGCTGAATACCACACAACTGTATGTGTATTTCACATTTTTTAACCCACTCATTTGTCATGGGCTTTTTGGGTTGTTTATATAGTCTGGCTTTTGTGAATAATGCTGCAGCTAACATAGGAATACAGATATCTCTTCAAGATCCTGATGATTTCAGTTCTTTTGGAAAAGTACCCAGAAGCGAGATTGTTAAATTATATGGTAGTTTTATTTTTACCTTTTTTGAGGAAACTGTTTTCCCTAATGTACAATTTTACATTCCCACTAACAGTGTACAAGGTTTCCAATTTCTTCACATCCTTGCCAATACTTGTTATGTTTTGTTGTTTAGTGTGAGGTTTTTAAGAGAGAGGGTTTTTTCATTTGCTTTTGACAATCACCATCCTTCCAGGTGTAAAGTGACAGCTCACTGCAGTTTTAACTTGCATTTCCCTGATCATTAGTGAGTTGAGCCCCTTAGGTACAGACCTACTAAGTCTACTCCTAATGGTCAACGATACTCATTGCACTTGGCTATTGCCTCTCAACAACTGTCTCCTTGGTCATTAAATCTTCTCAACATACATAATTCAACGCAGCATCAACAAGTAAGATAGCAAAATCGAAATGTTTTCTGCCATCAGAACTAAATAATTTAGAAAATACTTTTTGTTCTGGTTCAGGTTGGGCAAAAATTTAATTCGTTAACATCCTCTCCAAAGAGCGTCCTCCAGGCTCCTCCTACCCGCCGCGGGCGCAGGCACGTCGGCCATCACTCAGCATTCACTGAGCTCTGACTGCACGCGGAGTGCCCGTAGGAATCGCGAGTTACACGATGAGTGAGAAGACATGGTCCCTGCTCTCGAGGCACTCAAAGGAAATAACACAGTATGTAAACAAACACAACAATTTGGTGTGAGAAATGCTGCAATATAGGAAAGCCTAGGAACAAAGAAGCAGGAGGTGGAGGTGAGTAACTGTGAATTAGATTCACGGGCCCCTGCCAGTCACCATGGGATACATGGTTAGAGAAGTGTGAAAAGTAACTGTATGGCACATTGATATACACCAGGATCAACAAGTCAGGAAACATTTCAGAAGTGAGCTACAATTGCTTCAGCTAGCCAGAAACCAGCATCATCTATTTCTAATGGAGACTACCAGTCAGCAGACATGTTTGGTATTTCCCATGAAAATGTGATGGTCATTAATAATTTAAATATGATGGAATAAACACCCTGCATTTATGTACTAAAGGGGATTTAATTTCACTTTTCGACAATAAGAAACAAACAACTCATGTTGGGTAGAAGGAACCCAGAGGAAAATAATTAAATAACCATAAATGGCCACTTGAAGGAGAAATAGCAAAACATCAGTCTTAGGAACCAAGGATTTCAGTTGGGTTCAATAAATTTTAATCACAACTAATCAAACAGCTATATACATGGCATTATTTATTTCAATGTTAAAATATGTCAGAACTTCTGAGATGTTTTTAAAATTTTATTCCTATTACTGCGAACTCTGAAAATGTTTGAGCCAGGGCAAAATCACATCATTTCAATATTCACTATCTAACAGACTTTCACTGAAACCAAAATACTTCTACATCTTTAGTGTTATAGGAAATTTGGCAGGTGCATTATTATATTTTGTACTATATTATATCATTTATCTAAAGGGGTTCTTGAAAGAACATTAAGCTTTCAATAATTCTAACATCATCCAAGCACAAAAATGAAAACCGATCAGAACCACAAGTGACAACAAAGATAACAATTTGTTACCTCACAAATTTCTGTAATATAATTTCTACAATTTCTGTTCACACAGTGACTCCTGGGTAAAACTCATCCTCTTTACAAATGCATTGTCTTAACCATATATAGCATGTGAATAGCTGTAAAATGAAAAGGAATTTGGCTCGTGGAAAAAAAATCCTGAAATATAAATAGTATTCCAAATGCACTGGTTCTATCCTTATAACAACAAGTTTGCTCACGCTTCGATGTAATCTTTTCATCCCTACATTGGATCATACCCACTTTCCTTTGTACGACCCTGGGCAGACACTTAGCCTCTCTGGCTTTCAGTTTCCTTATTTGTAAAACGAAGGGTGCTTGGCAGGATGATCTCAAGATTCTTTTGAATTTCAACATTTTGTGTTTCTATGAATATACCACATATACTGCCTCCCATGAATGCTGTGAATTATGTAAGTTCTAATATGGGAATAGAACATCATGTAAAATATAATAAATTATTTTTAAAAGCCTAGAAGATACACAAGAAAACTTGTTCAATTCAGAATTATGAAATCTGGCTTCATGAGTCAGAGCATAACTGAGATATATAAAAACTAATTTTTATGAGAGTATTAGAGCCCCAGTCAGGTGCTTGGGATACGGACAGCACTTTGCTGAAGCACTAAAATTCCTTGTCAGCTCAATAAAAACAAAATGGGAGTGAGGGTCAGGTACAGTCACAAAGAAGATGGATACATTTCTACACTAATTTGTCCATTTATACCTTTCATTACGTTATGCAATAACAGCCTCCCTTCTCCTCTTGTCCTTTAATTTCCCTCTCATATTTCTTTATCCTACTCTACTTTCTTTCTGTCTTCTCTTACTCCACCCTCTCTGCTTCCAAAAGCCAGATGATGGTGACAGGTCACCTGATACAGCACCCTTCCAATTACTTCTGTCCTGTTGTTTCCCTAAGACTCACTAACAGAACAGCAGAAGCAAAAATGAACTGTTGTGTGGACTGGAGTCTGGCGAAGTATGGAAAATAGAACACATTCATGCCCTGGGCTCTGCGGCTCAGTGAGTGGGAGCTTCATTCCGTAACCAAAAGTTTGTGGGTTTGACTCCCAGTCAGGGCCCATGCCTAGGTTTCCGGGTTAGATCCCCCATCCATGCAGGAGGCAACTAGTCGATGCTTCTCTCTCACATCTATGTTTCTCTCTCTCCCTTCCTTTCTCTCTAAAAGCAGTAAGAAAATGTTTTCAGACGAGGATTTTTTTTTTAAAGAACACATTATCTCTACTTCCTCCAAATATCCAACTAAATTGTTGAGTATAAAAGGAGGAAAACAGAAATGTCGTCAGTGTTTTGAAAGCTGAAAAGCAGATGATGACCAAGTCATAACCGACTTACCAAATTAGAAAAACCTGAAACCAAAGCATACAAAGCACAGGGATAGGCTGACGCCACAGATACAAGGCCGTCACCCCACCCAACACCAGAAAGGATCTGGAAATGGGGACTCCAGGGACTCCAGAGAGTGGGGTTGAAAACAGAAGTGGGTAATGTCTTTGCAATTCCATTCCCCCAACTGCAGTCCCTCTGCACAGATCAGAAGGTCACTTTCTGGAGAAGATGATTCCAAGGACAACAGATAGAGCCAAGGACTCAGTTTCTGTAAAGCAGAGCCTTCATGCTGAATGGGAGTCCCCGGCCCCTTTGCTGCTTATTACCCAGACTCCAGCAGCATAACTTTCATCTCCTAGGCAGGCACTTGAAAGAGCCTCTTTTGAAGAAATTGGCCAAAGGGTAATACCATGCGGACACTCATATATGGATGTCTCCCAACTAAATGGCCATGGCTAGCTGCGCACTCTAAGGTAAAGCCACCAGTCAGTGCCACGCTTCCCAAGCTTCCAGACAATTCTTAATTGTTGCACCAAACAGAAGAGATGAACATAGAGGAGAGAGAAATAAGACGTAAGTAGAAGATGATTTCAAAAATGTTAATATCCTCAGAGAGAAGATACTATGTCTGTGCAACAAGAATAGGAGGCTATAAAAACACAAACTTTCAGAGAACAAGAAAAAGCTACTGCAAATTAAAAAGGATAAGAAGATAGAAATATCTCAATAGAAAAAATATATGAGAAAGTATTTCAGAAAAATAAAATAAATTTTAAAAATCATCATGAAATTAGAAGATTCATTCAGGACGAATAACATTAAAATTTTGAAGTCTCAAAAAGAAAATTAAGCAAGACCATTACAAAAGAAAGAACGAATATTTCTGAGAACTGAGGAACACAAGTTTTTAAATTGAAAGTACCTATCAAATTACTAGCAAAAAGAAAAAAGAAGGAAGAGGAAGGGAAAGACCCACACGGAGGAAGGAACATCAGCACAAAATTTTAAAAAGTTTGTGAGGAGAAGAAGACTACAGAAAAAAGATTAGGGATCAGAATGGCTTCACGATTCTCACTGGTATAGTGCTGCTCAGAAGAAAATACAGCAATACCTTCGAAATGATGAGGAAAGATGAGTTTTATTCTAGAAAAACATATAACCAGTAAAACTATAAACCAGTGTGTGGATAAAATAAAGTGTATTTTGGATGTTCCGAAATCTAAAAATATATTTATCTCCCCATCATGCACGATTTTTGGAAAACTTCTAAAGGATGTACACCATCCAAACAAGGAAGGTAACAAGAAAGAGCACTTGAAATCCAGGTAACAGGTAATCCAATAGAGGACAGTTAAAGGGATTTCTCAAAGTGGTGATGAAGGGAAGTCAGAGTTAAGAGCTCTGCAATGTTCTATAGATCTTCCAGCCCCGATTAGAGAGGGAAGATAAGGAACTCCAGAAGCACCTCCAAGAAAAAAGAGAACTGACAGATTGTTTGATGTGTTTGAATGTACCGAAAAATATGTACTGTTCTGCCAGAGTTTGAGGATAAATACATAATTGATGTATAGAAAAAACAAGCATAAAATGAGACAAGGAATTAGTAAGTCCAGGGAAAATAAAATGTTGTATAAGAAGAGACACCACATGCACAGTCATGATATATAAAAAGTAAACATTAATGAAATCAAAGCTGAGATCCGATCTTGCTGGGATGAGAGAAGTGCATGCCTGTCCATGCGCACTGCACGTGCAATCTGTATGTGGAGGGAGTGAAGTCATCCCCTTCCATAGGAGGATGAGAGCTAAAAATTTAGGAGAAGAGCATAAACAGGGAGAAGTGTAAAGAGAAATACCAGAAAAACAACGAATAGAGTTGAAAACAAATGCTCTAAGTAATCAAGATTCAACTGTAGGGGAGGGATGAGTGACTTCTGGTTTTTGTTAAGCTTAGTTGCACTATATGCTATATCATTTAGATAAAAGCTATGCTTTGGGCTCTGCTCTTTAAAATCATAATAGGAAGAAAAATAAAGTATAAGGATGGCAAGATGATTTTAATCCTATCTGACAAGAGAAGCATCTCTGCAACTGGATTTCTCTTAAAAACTTTTCTGCATCTTTACACGTGTGCCTGTATTATCTTACCTAACTGGACACTTGTTTGTTCCTTTTATTTGTTTTTAAGTGGCATAATAGATGCCTGTTTATTCTGCTGAGAACCAAACACGGACAATGCTGTATTTTGACAAAAATAATAAGAAGAACGGCATGACAACCTATATTACTGGGGTTTAAAGCATCAGCTTTCATCTCAGTTTCATTCCTAATCTCCAGATTCTTCTCAGATATATCTGTAATTGGCTTTAATGATATAAAAGACCCATCATTCATTTTTTAATTTTTATTGTATTTTATTGATTATGCTATTATAGTTGTCACCACTTTTTCTCACTTTACCCATCTCCACCCAGCACCACCCCCTCAAGTAATCCCCATATCGTTGTCTGTGTCCATGGGTCATGCATATATGTTCTTTGGCTAATCCCTTCATCTTCTTTCATCCAGTCCTCCACTTCCACCGACAGCTGTCAGTCTGTTCCATGTATCTGTGCTTCCATTTCTACTTTGTTCGTTAGTTTATTTTGTTCATTAGATTGCACTTAGAAGTGAGATCATATGGCGTTTGTCTTTTACTGACTGGCTTGTTTTACTTAGCATAATATCAATGCAATTCCTATTAAAATAACAATGGCATATTTCACGGACCCGTAACAAATATTCCAAAGAATTATATGGACACAAAAAAGGCCCTAAATAGCCTCAGCAAGGCCAAGAAAGAAGCACAAAGTTGGAGGGACCACAAAACCCACTATCAAACTATACCATAAAACCACTATAATCAAAACAGCCTGGTACTGGCGTAAGAACAGGCATGTAGATCCATGGAACAGAACAGAGAGCCCAGAAATAAACCCACAACTTTATGGTCAATTGATATTTGACAAAGGAGGCAAGAACATAAAATGGAGCAAAGATAGACTCTTCAATAAATGATATTGGGAAAATTGGATTAGTACATGCAAAAAAAATGAAACTAGACCATCAGCTAACACCATGCACAAGAATAAACTCAAAATGGATAAAAAGACTTAACTGTCAGTCACATAACCATAAAAGTCCTAAAGAAAACAGAGTCAGTAAAATCTCAGATACCTCATGCAGCAATATTTTTGCCAATATATCTCCTAGGGCTAGGGAAACAAAGGAAAAAATAAACAAAGAGGATTACATCAAATTAAAAAGCTTCTGCAATGCTAAAGAAACCATCAGCAAAGACCTACCATTTAAACAAAACCGCAACTGATACTTTATCTGGACACTATTTGCAATTTAATACAATGTTTGTTATCAGATTAAAAATTGAGTTCTCATGTGAATAAGGACGTAATTATCACCCAGGTAACCTTATCCAAGCATTTCAAGACCATAAAAGAATGAAGCTGTATGGGCGGAAGAGAACACAGGACTCAGAAGCGGTATTTGCAGCTATGCGCTTTGGTGGAGGTTACCCCAGTATTGTGGCTGTCAGCTCCAGAGTTTATCATAACTTTGGTAGGTCTTCAACAGGATTTCGTAAAAGGGTGGGAATAGGGAATAGATGTGGTATCATCCAAACCCCTCCAGACAGGGTCTGAAGCCTTGGCAAGTGTGATTTCAGTGAGATGTGATAAGGTTTCACAAAGGAGCTTCTTGGCAATATTTCAGCTAATACATCCAGAATTGAAACTTGATGAATCCTATTTGGGAAATAAATCACAAATTTCAATAATCTGAGATTCAAATACATCCACATGCACATTTAAATATACGGTGTACACTAAAATACAGGTATTAATTTTTTACCTCACAGTTCTCCAGAAAAGATCTGCAGTGATTTCTTTTCCAACCACAAATGGGTGCCTACCTTTGGAATATATGATGAATGAAGAGGCCCTTCACCCTCAGCATTCATGTGGGAGAAAGGTGAATCAAACATCAGTAGTGAGGAGAAAAGTCTCGTGCCAAGCACTGCACCAGGCATGAGGGATGAGGCACGAGGTATGAGGGATGAGAGACCAGGCCCCAACTTTCAGAGAAATTGGCATTCAAGGGGTGAAAGAAATAAAAGGTATTGGATTCATAAGTCATTCCATTATTTTAATACCAAATAATAAATATTTCTTTAAATCTCACTGATTTTGTAACACCACAACTTGGGCATAAAATTGGGAACTACCGCGTAACTCAAAAAGAGTCCTTTCCCTGCAGTGTGTCACTGTAAACAGGGATTGTACAGTACAATCCCTCTCGTGGGTGTCCCAGATCCAGTGATTTATGTGCAATCAGGTTGTTACACTGTTTTCTAGTAATAGGTTTCCTCACCCTCCACCAACTCACATCCACAGTCCTCACAAGGGTGATATTGCCTGTCATTCTTTTCCTTTCTTCCTGTAAAATAGCATCTGTGTGATGTAGTATTTATCTTTTCAGAAAAAAAATTCACTAATCTTCTTAGACTTCGATGGTGTCAACAAGAACAAGATTCTTATCAAGTTTTAATTGGAAATAGCAGTGTACAAAGGAAATTAATGAACGTGGGAGCCTCTCAGAGCTTCCAATTTATGTGAGAAGTTTAATGAAGAAAAAGAGGGAGAAAGCGGTCAATGCCTTTTAGAAGGACCAAATCCATAACCAAAAAAATGCTACTTCATAGTACGCCAGGAATATGTCTCCAGCGAATGTCTGTGGGACTCGCGTAGGCAAGAGGACAATTTATGTGAAAGGAGAAAAGTGGGCAAAGAGGAGAGAGGAAAAGGAAAGGGAAGAAGCTACAGCGTGTGGATAAAAAGGGGCTATTTCTTAATAACTTCAAGTGTACACAACATAAGATAGCAGCAAGATCTTAAACACAGGAACTTTTTCTTCCTGATTTCCATTTATTGTTAACCATGAAAAACATTCAAAATACTGTTTGGTTTGTCATAGTTAGAGCTCATAGCTCACATTTCTTCTCTTTTTCTGCAGCATGGTTAGCACTCAGTTTATTTTTGTGCGGGTGCAAGAGCACAACATGGGCATAAAACCGAAAAATTAAACAGCTCAGAACATGTAGGTGGGCTTCTGCGAAATTTGTGTGGAATAAAATTTAGGAAGCAGAATGCAGTACTAGAATTGCTGCAACATGTGTTCTATTATTAAATATCTAACTTCTAAATTAGGAAGACAATAATAAGCAATCTTGTGGAAATGCTGGAAACCTAAACGATTCTGAAACCAAAATAAGACTGTTTTATTATTTTTTACTTTTATAAAATATCATAGTGGCATCATAACAAAAACAAACAGAACAACATCTGAAGAAAAGATGGAAAAGGATATTGCACATAATTTTGCCATCCTAGTATTTGAAAGTTTCATTTTTATTTCAGTCTTTATCCACATTAACCCATAATCACCAGTTATTATTAATGTGCACATACTTTTTGTGTTTGGTTTTCCACTGAGCATTTTATCATTTAGTGTTCTTCCATGTGATTTCAAGAGAAGCAGCAGAAAGAGCACAGGCTTTTGAACAAGAAAGTGGTTTAAGTCTTAGCACAATTTAGTTCCTTTTATAGTCCCGTTAGTCATCATGTTCTTAGCTATCCAATTATTTATAAAATTGATATAACCAATTTTTTCTCGCAGGTCTCAAATCCACTATAATACACATTTCCTTGATACAGCTCTTTCCTTTTTCCTTTTAATCTTCACCCAAGGATATTTTTATTGATTTTAGAGGAGAGAACAGTAGGGGAAGGGGCGGGGGGAGAGAGGGAGAGAGAGATGTGAACCATCACGTGGCTGCCTCCAGTACGCTCCTTAACCAGGGATCGAACCTCCACGCTTTTGGAGTATAGGACATTACTCCGACAGACTGAGACACTCAGCCAGGGCCATATAGCTCTTGTTCTTTAAAAACTATCCTTAATGTAACCTCATAGCAAGGTGCACGTATTTATATATATGTTTTATACCTTTTGGTACCTACCACCAAATTGTTTGCCAAAAGATTTAGACCAACTTCCACTGTCACCAGCAATAATGATTGTGCAGCAGCCTTGCCAGTCTTGAATATTATGTTTAATGTTTCGCTAATGTAATATCTGAAAAAGGATATTCCACCACACCCTGTAAATGTATGGTGTTAGCTTTATTATATTTTGTGATAATTACTGGAAGCTACCAGGAATACTGGAAGTTAATAAAATTTTATATTATGACCCATAGTTCTGTGAAGGACTATGGATATCATTTAATCCAGTCTTCCACCCAGGGAGAAATTTTTGAAGCACTATTTTGATGGAAAACTGGCAATTATCCTGGACTTCTCACTGTGCTTAATTGCCCTCATTCAATGTATTACCAAGTCCCATTGTTTCAAACTCAAAATCCCTCTTAAATGTGCCCACTCTTCTCTGTCCCCCCGCCTGGCCTCAGTCCAAGCGCCCCTTTGCCCTCGCCGGGATTATAGTGACCTCTTCTGTGGCATTTCTGCCTTCAGACCAATGACTGGCAGCATGTGTGGTCTGAAATGTTAATCTGATGGTGATTGTTACTCCTCTGTTTAAATATTTCAAGAGCATCTTTCTGTTTTCAGGACAAAATCTGAACTTCATGGCATAGCATAAAATGCTCTTCATAATCTAACTCAGTCTTTAGTTTCACTCCTCACCATCGACCCCATACCTATTCAACACCCACAAAGGTCATGCTCTTACAAGTCTTCACCTAGACAACTATTGCTCTGCCAACACTCATCTCAGGGGTCCACTCCTCCAGAAGCCTTTCCTAACTCCGCATCCTCTGGTGTCGGTTGCTCATTCACAAGTCCATTAAGAGAATAAAAACCTCCAATCAGAGCATTTATTCCACTGTATTGTGGCTGTCTATCTAGCTGTTCATCTTCACAACTAGTCTACTGGCTTCCTAAGGTTAAAGATTTGCCTTTAACTCTGAATCCTCAGTGCCCTGCAAAGGATGAGTGCTCAGTGGTGGTATATAAATGTCTGCTTGAGTATAAATAAATGAATGAATGGTCCGGTCTCTGTTCAATGACGTTCAATGATAGCACCCAACTGTGATAGTCCATCCTGTTGGTTGTGACCTTTAAAACTAGAGAGCTAGTATCACATTTCTGTTACATAATGACTGGGCAAATGTTCTGTTGAAATGTGCAAGGCAGTGTTAAAGTATTTGTTGGCCTGAAAAATACATGAAATTGGTCATCTTGAATGATTTACTGAATAGAATACTGAATAGTATCTTTGACACGTATATTAAACGTGAGGTCTACCCTAATAATAGACAAATCCGTAGTAAAACACACACAGAGACAAAATAAAGTATGAATGCCTTTAGGGACAAACTGAATTTGAGGATGACTGGAGACTCAGGTCCAATCTGACTGTCTGAGAGCGTTCTTCCGCAGGTCAGGAAAGGCTTTCTGAAGGAAGCAGTGTGGAAGGGGGCTGCCTGAGGGAAAGGTGTTGACCGATGCATTTAATGGGTTCTCGCAGCTGCTTTCACACATATTCAGCATGAAAGAATGAACTGAAGCAAGAGAAAGGCAGAAAGAAAGGAAAATGGGCAGGAGTATTTGTTTAAAGTAAAGGATGTAAAGGAGAGGAGTAGGCGAAGAGACATCACATCCTATTTATTCTATAAGCATGAAGACAACGATTTAAAAATAAGGTCCTCCCATACCAATTAGTATGGTGCCTCCTTTGAAAGGGAGTGCTTCCTTCTGTATCCTGCCTAGTGCTGCCCAAAAGGGCTTCCGGAATTCATGGGCATGTTCTGTTCCTGTATACGCAGGAACCAGTAGCAACATGGGGCAACTGGGCACATGAAATGTGGCTAGTATGACTGAGGAACTTCGCTTTTCACTGTATTTGATTTTAATATAAATTTAAGTAGCCATATGTATTTAGTCCCCTCTTGGGCAGAGCAAAATTCTGTACCCGCCACCCAAGCTTTAAAAAACAAGAAAACTTAAATTTAGGGAGGAAAAGGGCAACTTTACTTGTTCGGGACATAATGAAATGATACTTTTATGGGCATTTTCAATTTACAACATACTTTCATGTATTTTATTTAACAAGAGTAGAAGCTAAAGATGAATGTAGAATCTCCATCAACAGAAGCAGTAAGAAAATCCCGGGCCCTGTGTCCTCGCCCCATTAGAATGAGGTTCCAGTCGAGCAAAGACCTCGCTGAGCCACGCTGGTAGGCAGGGGTCAATAGAAATTGGCATTGCAGGCTCTGGGGCCAGGCTGCCTGTACTCAAAACCCTGTTCTGATTTACTGGCTGGGTGATCTTAGACAAATTACTTAACTTTGTGCCTCAGTTTCTTCCCCATCTTAATGGGAAGTGTAGTAGGACTCACCTCATGGGGTTGATACATTTTGACACATGCAAAACGCGGAGAGCAGTGCCTGGTATTGCAGGACACTGTTCAGTACGGATTAGCCGTTAGCCGAGGGATCAGCAGTCCCTCCAATACAGAGAAACCTCTTTTGGAAGGACACACTGCTCTGGCCTTGACTGGTTTTCCTTCTGTGACATGTTTTTGCCTTATGAATGTCAGATGTGGTCTCAGACAAAGTCCCAGACAATGTTAAACAAATGATAAGAGAGGGTCTTCAACCAAGTTTTCCCTTCTGCCTGACAACCCAGTTCCTTCACTTTATCATCCTAATTGTTATTCTGTTTTGCTTGCATGATCACTGTTCCTTGGAACTTCTAAGAGTTAACCAACTAAAGCTGAGATCGTGAGCTGTTGATTTCTATTAAATGTTTTCATATGAACATAGCATTGTAGATGATATTCATAGTCAGAATCCTTGAAGTTTCCCTGCTTTTCAACTTGCAACTGGGGTGTACTTTGTAGTTATAATCTTGCTCTTGGTTACACCCTGGCCTGTTTCTGAACTTTCTCTGCTTTTCCGAGCTTCCTTCGTCCCCTTCCATCAGTCATTCCTACGCCCCTCACCTCTCCTTCCTCCTCTCTCCAGTCAGCTCACTGCTTCATGCAAGTGAATAGAAGATTTTAAAGTTATGGAAAGCTCTCAAGAGCAGTGAAATTATTTGTCTGTAAAGTAAAGCTGATGTTGAACACATTGGAATGAAGGCGAAATCTAGAATACTTAACAAGAAAAGCATTAGTTAATATGGAGAGTGGTAAAAAATACTTTTCAGGAGTGATATCAAATAAAGATTTTTTGAGGTGTTACAGAGCTAACAAGCCACAGCATATAACAAGGGCTCCTATAATTGCTAGGAAGAAAAATGCAAGAATATTTTTTATCCTCCTCCAAATAACAAATTCAATGATGTGCTTTGAATCAGTGGAAGAAAACAGGTTGCGAAGCTGCTATAAAAAACACTCATCTCTAGGGGCTTTATGACTTAATCTTTACCTGAGGCATGCATCTGAATGCTTAGTGTAAATTATTCTTTATAAAAGTATACTGAGCAGAAGAGAAAATGTAACTGGCAACTAGGTTAACAAACAATAGACTAACAGCACTTCATGTCAGCCATAGATAACTGAAAAGTCAAAAGCCCAAATATATATTTATCAAGAATTCACAAACATTGTTTTAAATAGAAGGAGTCAAGTTCTGTCCTTCATTTTTCACACTTGGAAAACACTGGTGATTATCCCAATAATTTCAGAGGGCAGAAGTCTCCTCAGGACACTTGAATAATGTAAATACATCTCTACAATTTGTCATTATCTAGTTTCAAATTGAAAAACTTTCATAAGAAGAAAAACACAGTCCCCTGCAACAATCTGAGTTACTAATGAGTCCATTGCTTTTCAGACAATCTTGTACAATATCTAGACAAATGCTTCAGCCAGCGCTGTTCAGTGACATCAGCTCACATTGCAATATATTATTCCCTGACGTGTGTAATAAATTACAAATACTTAATAATTTATCATGGTTTCTGTGAAAGCGTTGCACAGCACTTAGCATCTAACTCAACAGAAAGTAATGGTTGACCTTCTCGCAACAAAATACAAAGGCCTCATTTTCATGCTTGGTTTGCTAACATTCCTTTTAATCCTCTTCTTTAATTTCTCCTCTCAATTTCAAAATATCATCTTAGAAAGAAACCTCAGGGTTATCTAGGATCAACCATCTCAATGTAGAGATCTCTCTATAATCTCCCACAAATGCGTATAAATAATTTCTTTATTTTCCTCATCATCTCTGAAGCACTGCTCAGCTTGTCCATTGGGAGAGAAACTACCTGGTTTGGTTTGGCTTTGTTGTAGGTCTTAAGAATATGTCATGTTCATGGCAGCATTTGGATTTTGTTTTAAGAGCAGTGGAAATTCAAAGCATGTAAAGGCTAACATTCCTCAGTCTCAACACTACAGGTTGGAAAGTAAGAAAGTCAATCAATGAACAAATTGCTGATCCTTAGTTAATACCAAACAAAGCAGGTATTTTTAGAGCAAAACTAAAGTTGAGTATGGTACACTCAGAGCAAAGAACAGATAACTAATAAAAAATTAACATAGTATTTGTTATTTAGGAAATCTTTTTTTGAGAATTTGCAGTTGGCCAACGCCCAGGACTCTGGAAGAATTATGAAGGAAAGGTAGAGTTGCCATCATTACATGACCTTACTAGGGAGCATAAATAAGCATGTATATCAAAAAGTGTTATTGAGTTCAAAGGGCACCACGTAAATAGCACACAGAAATGCACAGAGACTTGGCATTTAAAGTTTTTCGACGATTACTTTGATTGTGAGAAGCCCAAGACTCTCTCTCTCAGTAACCGTGTCTTACAATCTCTTACAAAGACTCATCCTCTCATGGTTGCAAGGGCGAGGCCCTCAGAATCACACCTGGTCACCAAGTACAGCTACAACATGGATTAGCACCCAGCAGGAAGCAATTAATGAAAACATACTTCCCCACCTCATCTCCAAAAAAACATCAGAAAGGAGCAAGCTTCAAAAGGTTCTGAATGAAGGAAAGTAGAGGGTGTGATTAAGTTATTCGCAATCATATAGATGTGAAGGACAATGCAGGCATATTATGCGTCCTGAAAAGGATTCAGAGCACGGAAATTAATGACTGCATACAGGTCAACTGGAGAATTACTCTGGCCAGGTAAAAGTGTAGCTGAACACACCCAGTTCTTTTAAGAGGCCCAATCCCTCTTCTGTTCACACTAACTTAACTGGCGACATTTAACCATTTTTCACGTGTTCTTCTCTAAACCCACATCACTTACTACTCCCAATTAGCATTCTGTGCTGTTTCTTCTTAGCATTTGTCACAGCTTACAGGCTGATAAAACTATACATTTTAGTTGTTTATGTAAGAGGATTGTGTAGACTCTGTGTCATGCAGAAAGTGGCTAGGGTTCAGGTCTTGTTTCCAACACTCACTAGTAGTAAATACATATATTCCATTCCCCATAATGGTTACTGAAAAGATTAAGAGTTAGTACATGTGAAGGTGGCAGAACAATGTCTGGCATGTAATAACTCTTCAATAATTATGGAGTCACTGGATTCATGAGAGCAGGGACCTTGTTTATGTCACCCACCACCACTTCTGTGGGACACAGCAGTGCTTGGAATATAGCAGGAGCTTAGTGAGTATATGCTCAGTGAGTAAGGAAACAACCACTCCCCACTTTGTTACTCATTAAGCCCTTGATCTAACTGTCAATACACATTCATTCTGCCCCCTCGTTCTCAAAGTTCTCAGGGCAAGACATTACTCCTTTCACGTGCCCTGTATAACTGCTTGTGGTGGTCATACTTATACTCAGCCGTGTACTTTCCCAATACTCAAAAAGTCAAATTTAGAGAAATGTAGGCAGAGGCAAAATCCCACAGAGTTGTCCACTATGCTATCGAAATTCTAAAAAAGAGAGACAGGGAGAGAGAAAGAACTCACGGACATGGACAACAATGTGGTGATTAATGGAGAGAGGAGGTATAAGGGAGATAAATGATAATGGAAAAAAACAAATAAGTAAATAAATAAATAGAATTCTTTTACATTATAAATGTATGTAAAAATTCATAATTCTAGTATATATTTAGGAAAGTCAAAGAAATGTTCAATACCTCTAACGTATCAACTGAGAGTCTTTCAGCCACAAAATGGAATTACTTAGCCCTGCTCTAAATCATTCATAAAAATGTTTAGTGATGGGTCTCCACAGCATGCTTGTTACTTTTCAAAATTGATTTTAATAATGGTATACACAGAGGTTAAACTACAGAGTTAAATGAGCGCAAGAGCAATTTCTAGGCCAGGGAAAGTAGCAACACAAAAAATAAATTGAAGGGTAAAAATAAATAAAATGTATCTTCAAATGGCTGGACATACTAAAGTCAACAGACAACTAAATAGTATGAGGTTACTCTTGAGGGTCAGGGATAGAAATTTCAGGTCCTTTGACCCTGCAGTTAGGGTCAGGAGGGGTACAACCACACTCACATGGGTCAAACAGGACATGGGAGAGACCAGACAGTTGATTGGACTGGCCCTATAAGCCATCTTTTCAGTGGTATGATTCCTATGCTTCTGAGAGAGCCCTGCCCGTCACAATAGCCAAGGTATGCAAACATAAATATTTGTCAGTGGATGAATGGACAAAGGTACACACACAGACACACACAATGGAATATCATTCAGCCTATAAAGAGGAAATCCTGCCATTCAAGACAACATGGGTAGCCACAGAGGACTCCATGCTAAGTGAAATAAGCCAGTCACAGAAAGGCAAATACATACTGCCTGATCTCACTTATAAGTGGAATCTAAAATAAACAAACTCATAGAAACAGATAATAGAATGGTGGTTCTATTCTATTCTCTGGGGCAGAGGGTAAGGGAAAAGGGGGAGATGCTGTTCAAAGTGTATAAAGTTTCATTTATGCAAGATAAATAAGTTCTGGAGATTTAAAGTACAGCTATGTGGCTCTACTTAATAATACTGTACTGTGTGCTTGACATTTGCTGAAGGTAGATCTTAAGTTTTCTTACCGCTCGCACAAAAAAAGGAAGCCAGAAAATGGTAACTGAGGTGATAGGTATGTTAATTAGCTTGATCTTGGTAATTATTTCACAATTATATATATATATATATATGTTATAGATATGTAACTTATAGATATATAAACAGTGACTAGTACACCTTAAGCATACAAAATTCTTATTTTTGATTTTATACTTAATTTTTGTCAATTATACCTCATTAAAGCTGGAAAAAATAAAATGAGGGAAAAAAAATCTCTTATTCAAATCCCACAATTAAAACTCAATTTCTTTGACTAAGGAAATAAGTGTTTCTCAAACTAGAATACTTTTTCATTCCATGGAAATTTGGAGCCATGTGCCAAAAAAGTGTTCAAAGCCACAGGATAAACATGGCTTATTTTCCTGAAAATTAAGTTTTACTTGAAGATTTGAGACAGAGGGAGATGAATGTTTTAACTGGTAATAATTTAAATTGTTTGTTTATTTAAGCAAATAGATAAATCATACTGTAGAATGCAAGGCTTACATTCATTTTTAAAGCAAAACGAAAATACAAAGAAGCATCCTGCTTGTGGTAGGTCATTGTAAGCTACCCAGGAGTTCGTGCTCAAGGAGAAGCCTTCACTGGAAAAGAGTCAGAAACAAGGGGAAAGAAAGGCCATCAAAGCCCAGTTCGCAATTTGACTGAGACCCAGCCCTACTCAGGAGCAAGGGAGTCTGGGAAACCCAGACATACTAGAACCGGAAATCCCCAACCCAAGCAGAAAGGCGGCAACTAAAACTGACAAAACACTAGCCAAGTTTAGATCAGCACCAAGGAGATGCCCACAGGAATGGAGAGGAGTATACTTTCAGGGCTGGGGTGGGACAAGGGCCAGGGCATCAGAACTGCAGCTCCTTGTTGGCTCAGCAAAAGGAGAGGGGAGCTAAAGCACACATCCACGCACTCACACAGACTCACATGGATTTTGACAATTGTGTTGTTGGGAAGGAAAGCAGAGTTCAGTCGGGACAAAGAAGAAATTGCTTATAGGTGCCAGATAAATCTACCACTTCAGAAAACAATACACGTGTGTGACTTTCAAAGTACATTTTGCAACCCTACTAACTTTCCCAAGTACTGTGATTGTGTTTTCCTTTTCCTTGCATTTTAGATAAACCTTGTTCCCCGATGTAAACCTGAAAAGCAGTTTGTCCACAGGTTGGTCCGGTGTTTTCAGGGGTAACAGAGATTCAGACTGGGTTAGCCGGCCACTGAGCTCAGTATTTTTACATCTCCATGCAACACAATATAAGCGCGCTTGTTTTTATACACGTGAGTACTACGAGCCTGAATTATCTGCCTGGGCCAGCAACAACATCTGCATTAAGGAAAGATAAAAACCATCAAAATCATGCTGCTTGGAATTAGGTACGACCACAAATTTCCAGACACATGAATAAGCTTCCATGATGGAATTACAGTGTGGATGCCTAAAAGGAGCTCGACAAATGATGGATATTTGGGTTTAAAGCAGCCGATCACTTGTCCTATGGTATTTTTTCTTAACATTCAATTCACCTTGTACTTGTAAGAACACACGGAGAGCGCGGAATGAACAACAAGACCTGCGGGACATTTTTCTTTCCTATTATTTTCCATGATGGATGTCTCCTTATGAAGGAGAAAGCTTCTAAAAGCATGCCAGAAATCAGGTCACATTTTAACCTCATTTTATAATTAGTCAGCAGGACTGTGGTCAAGACTCTCTGACTCCCCAGTATCCACTCTTTCCTCTTCCTTCTAATTGTAAAATCCCCTGAATTTTATTTAAGGGATCTCATGCCCATCTCCCCTTGGCCCCAGGTTTCCAACTCTGCTCCCACGTTTACGCACCCTGGAGGCAGGTGCTTAAAACGGAAAAGAAATCTCAATTCACCTCACATAAAGGAAGATAGCTCTAATTCTGGTCAGTGCCACCAAAATATGTTTTATTTTATGTAGCTGATAGCACTGTATTGTTTAATTAAAATTTAACAGTACATTCTAAGAGAGTAGAACCTAAATGTCCTCACCAAAAAAATAAATAAATAAAAAGAGGGAGAGAGAGATAGAGAGAGAGACAGAGAGAGACAGAGAGAGAGAATGTGAGGTGATGGATGTGTTAATTATAATTATTAATTGCATCAGAGGAATCCTTTCATAATGTATACATATATCAAATAAATCACCATGATGTACACTTTAAATATCTTACAATTTTATGTGTCAATTACACCATACCAAAGCAAAAATTTTTGAAGTCTATTTTATTTTATACATGGCATGTATATGTATTCAAGGTCACAGAATCCCTTTAAAAAAAACCCAAAAATAAAAGTTAGCGGCTGTCCCACTAGAGACTATTACCCAGCCCTCACTGCTGCCCCAGCCTTCTTTGCTTCTCGGTGTGGCTGCAGGAGACATTTTGGCCAACACGGTGTAGCCGGAAAGGAAGCTTGGAACTTCCAGTTCATGTTTTCATAAGGATATTATTTACTGCCCACTTTATCTCCCCTTTTCCCATGTCCTGCAGCCTGGAGTGTGGACATAATGGTGTGCGTCCGCTTCAGTGCTGTACCTGATGGCAACACCTTGAGACCAGGCGGAGTCACAAACAAGGAAGCTGGTCTCTAGTTGATGACGTAAAGAAGTGCTGGCCCATCCTGGACCACCTGCCTACCTCGGGGCCCTCAGATGAAAAAGAAATAAACACTTATCTTTCCAGTCTCTTTGTTATAGCAGCTTAGCCTATATCTTAATAAAGAGTTGCTACCTTTATTATGGAGCCTTGCCATACCCAAGTCGAAAATATCTGGCAGTAGCTTAGTGACCGGGTGGCAGGTGGTGAGGACACAGATACTGCAAAACTAGTGACCCCTGTTAGTAAAGCCAACTGCTTCTCTGGTGGCCAGCCCAGCTGTAAACATTCTGATGGTACAGGTAGAGCTTTCCCACCCAAGCCCACTGCTTCAGGGGACCTCAAGCCCATGAACTGAGGGAGAGAGTTAGGAGCGGCTGTACACTGAAGCTAATAAGTAAAAAGGAGAAATCTGCAATGTTAAGAACTACCAGCAAAGGCTACCTCCACATGCAACAGACTGGAAGCAAATAGGCTGGACTTTTTTAGGAAACTGCATTGCCTAAGAAAACAGAAGCCTAACTGACGAAGCCTGTGATTGTCTAATCACTACACCGTATGCCCAAATATTTAGTACCAAATATCAGAAACGAAAATCACGTGGTAGAGAGGCAGTAAACCGTGGTGGTTAAGAGCTTTGATACTGAAGACGGGTGGGCTGATTATGCACCCTAACACCCCAGTTTCCAGCTGTGTAATCTTGAACTCTTACCCAGACTCTCTAAGCCCCTACTGCCTATGTTTCAGTTTCCTGTGGATTTAATGAGACAATGTGCAAAGCACTTGGGGCAATACCCAGTTCAGAGAAACATTTCAATGAATGCTGCCTGAAATCATTACCACCTTAGCGTGAGAAGGTCACTGGTAGAGGCCAGGTATCTTAGCTTTCAGTCTTTTGTGAGACTAACTTCTTTCTCAGGTTGGTAAAATCCACAAAATGTTTAATGCCTTGGGTTTTAAGGAGAGGCAGCAATCCAATCAGGAATTTACTTATTTACCAAGTATGTTTGTGCCTTCGCAATAATTGCTTAGCAGGATTAATGTAATAAAATAAATATACCGATAAAAAATCAGATTACAGATTTTCTTAAAAACAACTTCTAGATTTGAGAAACCAACTTCCATTTTCCCATGCTGTGCCTACTAAATAAGGAACACCAGGTCCTGGAATGATCATTTCCTAAATGTGTGATATTAGATATGTTCCCAGATGCCTTTAAGACTAGGTTTCCTAATCTATAACATGGAACCAATAATATCCACCTCATGGGTCGCTATGAATATTAGTAAATGAGAATATACACACGAGATGCTTCCTACCATGCCTAGCCTACAGGAAGCATTCAAATAACGAACACTGGAAACTTTATTTGCATAGTTATTGTTACACGGAATAGTAAAACACTGTCCATGTCACAAGACAATGACACTCTCACATGAGTTTGAGGCTCACTGGTTGTCGGGCGCACACTTTGTGCCATTTTCCTTGTCATGCTAATGGGTCACACTGACCATTCCAGCCTGTTCTCTCTCAATCTTCATTGATGCCAGAACATTACTCTTGCATGTCTATTGTTCAGAGATGAGATACATTTGTGAAATACAGATTCTTCTCCCTGTGAAGCTAAATGCCTCGCATGAGATTGTATCTATAATGTTGTTTCCTATTAGTGTCACCTTCCGTGCAACTAAACTGACCACTCCAGACTTAGCTAAGTGATAATTACACAGTGTGTGTCACCTGGCATCCTCCAAGACTTAATGATTTCACAAAACTACAATTAAGTTTGCAAAGAAAATGCTCTCTTAGCTTTCAGGGAGCTGATTGGGACAATTAGCGTCATCGGCTGATCCAACTTTGGGGATGGAGTGAAGCCCTCTCTCTTTCACCTGTAATGTGGGGGTGAACGTGAAGCTGAAAAACATGCTTGAAACTGAAGGCAAAATGAGCCTTTTCTTTTCTGGTTTAAAATAGAAACTTTCCTCCCCCAACCTGCAATTCCAATTCCTCATCCCATTTCTATCAGGGATAGAAATATTTAGCATAGCTTCTTGTAATCCTTTGTTTCATCTTTATTTTTAAAACAATTGATTTTCCCAGGCTAACATGTTTATAGTGTTTCCTCTTGCAGGTTTCTGATTATAGTCACCACCCAAGTCTGACCCAATTTTCCAAGCAGGTATTTCTCAGCTGCAGAGCTGCTCGCTGAATGGCTTCGCAGTTTATTTCCTTCTATTTCCTAATGTCATAGTTTCTAGAGCCAGCTTGGCTGCGTCGGGTGGGTATTTCTGGGCACTTCATGAATTGGTCAGTACTGCTGCCTTTCTTCACTCAGGGCCCAGGGGAGTATGTAGGACCCGGTCACACCGCTTAGTAGTAGCAGAGCTAAAACAAAGAATCCATCATCTTTGTTGTCACCATGCAAACAAGAGCGCTTGAAGCTCTGTAAATCAAAAAGGAAATTATACTTATAGATACAGAGAACAGACTAACAGCTCTCAGAGGGGAGGTGGTGGTGGAGTTGGGTGAAAAAGGTGAAGACGTTAAGCCAAAAAAAAAAAAAATCCACATAGACACAGGCAATAGGACAACAGTACAGTGATTACCAGAGGGAAAAGGAGATGGTGGGTGGTAGAAGAGGGTAAAGGGGGATAAATGATGATGGAAGGAGACTTAACTTGGGGTAGTGAACACACAATAAAACACACAGATGATGTATTATAGAATTGTACACTTGAAATCTATATAGTTTCATAAACCAATGTAACTCCAATAAATTCAATAATTTTTCCTTAGAAAGAGAAATTAAAGAAGAAATCCAACTGAAGGGTTCGATTAGGTGGCCTCAAGAGGCACAGTCCGACTCCAGGACTCCTGGCTGTGCTGTAACATCCCCTTGTAAAGTCTTAGCTGTCTTCTATGATTGTCATATGGGGTCATCTTTTCTTTTCCTTAGAGGATGTTTTTGACTTTGTCCTGTAGGATTGTTTGCTGCTTTGCTGGCTGTCCCAGCTAAAAGCCACCGCTAGAGCCAGTGCCACTGTGTAATCATTGCAGATGATGTGATTGAAAGGGGGCTTTGTGTATCGATATTTGATGGCTTGGCCAGTCTTCAGGCTGTTTGCAACTACCTTGAAACAAAGGCAGTGATGCTAAGGCATAGACTTTACACATTTTAGTTCACCACCTCCACAGCAGGTTTTTATTAAGGAATATGACCCATGTTCAAATCCCACCTGCCCATCCAAACCGAGTCCATTTGTCCCTGCTCCACTGAGCCTCTCTCACCCCCTCACTCCTGTTTACTTTTCTGAACAGCAGAAAACAGCACTTCTCCTTACGTCGCCCCTGACAGTTATTTCCAGACACATATTAAAATGGTTCACATCATGTTTCTCTCCCCTCCTCATTCACGAGCTCCTTGAGAACCGTCCCCAGGCCTGCCTCACCCCTGGGGCCCTCCCAGGGCCCCACGCTGCCTTCGTCACATACTCAGGAAACACTGGGCCAAAAGATACACGGTACAGCTGGTGCATCTTTGCCAACGGAACAAGAGCAATTCTATTTCTTCACTTTCTGAAAAAGAATCTTGCTGTAAGCAAAGCAAACAAATTAAAGCCCTCTCTAGAAATGGCCTAATGGAATGGTCTTAATTTATATTTATTTGAATCTGTACTATTAGGAGGACAAGTCCAAATAATTTTTAAAATAGATAACTTTTATGTCCAGAAAATAGTAAACAGTGGTGGTAGAAGCTATAAACTCCAAAGTTTGTTAGATTTACAAATAATCAATATTAAAAATGAAAATTGCATCTACCTAGAAATATTACTTTAGAAAACAATTCATTGGCAAGTCCTTTCACTCTTAGATCAGATAGGGCATAAATACATTTTTTCTAATATGTAGGATAAATGAAAATGTTCCACTTCTTTAAAAATTGAAATTTGATTTATAATTCAGATATACTTTGAATTATCTTTCTGTACTATGTTCCTTATCTGGGTCTGAGTAAATATTTGACAGAATTAGTAAAGCCTGTTAAACTCATGAATTGTTTTCTGGGTAGTGATACTGAGGAGGTGATTTTTTTAAACTTTAAAAAAAATTAAGCTGGAAAATACTTTCTGGATGGCTTGATTACATGATCAACAAATACGTGCATTCCCAACTCACGATAATATGGTGGTCTACCATTCCAGTACTGAGAATGTGTCTGTTTTTAAAAATCCAAAATTCCCTGATAATACAAGAGTCACCATATGGTCAAGATAAACACCTTACAGACCTATATGCTATGTTTTAAAATTTTTTTTCATTCTGCATGCCTTTTGTCCTTCCTTCCTTACGTCATTTCCCTATCTCAGACTGCAAAAGTTGCTTGAGGGTTGAGACCATATTGTCAATAGCTCACTATAATTGGAAGCAGTAGGTGCTTAAACACTCATTACCTGACCAGGAACATCGCAATAAAAATCTCAGTTTGTAGGTCAGTGCTAATAAGGCCAAGGTCCTTGAACCATAGGTAGACATTTGCTCTGCTCCGTGACAATAAGCCAAATCTGTGCTATTGCTCACCTAGTTTGCGGGAGCGAATGGGGTGGTGTGGACCAGGGGGAGTACATGAATGCCCTGGTTCAAGTCCTCCAGACAGCCAGGGCTGGGAAGATACAATCAAACATCATTAAGCCCAGGCTCTGGTCAAGTCAAAAGCAGGTACAGTGAACACAGGATTCATTGCTTCTCACCACTGTTTCTTGCCCTAACACACCCAAGTGGCAGGCATGCTTCCACCAGGAACATAGACTCACGAGCACTGACCATCAAACACTCTCATCAGGCAGGTGAAGGGGGCTATCTGTGTCATTTAGTGGGGTGCATATTTGCTTTAAAGAAAAGGACCCTAGTTGATAATGATCCCCACTGCTGAATCAAAATTCAGTCAAGTGTAACAAAGCATACGAATCATGTCAGGATCTTATAAAAATAGTTTCTGATTCAGTGGGTCTGATGCAGGTCCAGAGAGCTGCATTTGTAATAAGCTCACAAGTGATGCTAACACTGATGGGTCCTTGGACCTCGCTTTCAGTATCAAGATTAAAGAGTTTCTCAGGTTGGTGTGTGTAAAGAAATCCTGGATCTCAGGGGTCTGGACGGTCAGGAAAGTTTTGAGAAAACTGACAAATAGTAGCAAGATAACCATATTTTCAGGAATCCAGAGGTCAAATCCGCTCAGTATTACTCAGAAGGGGAGGTCAGAAGTAAATTTCAGTAAGAGCTCTGAGTCAAGTGCTCCTCTGTCTCCATGTCTCAGAGCAGACAGGCAGGGACTGCGGGACACAGGGAAGGGGCCTGGTCATGTGGGCACTGGCAGAGAGAAGTTGCTGCAGTTGACGCTAAAGAGGCAGGTGTGGGGTCCTGATAGAAGGTTGGAGGCTGGTGGGAGGCAAGAAAGTAATAGGTACACAAATCTCAGATCCCTGCTGTAAGGCTAAGATCAGAAGTATACAGCTATTGGCCCAAGTTTTGCACATAGCTTATGAGTCATTTTACACAAAAGTTAGTGGATATTGGGTACCCTGTGGGCAGTCTTCTCCATTCCAATACATTAAATCACGGCCCTACACTCCATTTGACTTTAGCAGGGTGAAACAGCTCTGGGTGATCCAAAATGGGTATTCTTTTCCCCTCTCTAAGTTGAGGTCTCTTACGTAAAAGGTGGCAAGGCAGCTGAAGTTAGGCTTATATAGTCATATTCACAGAAGTGCCTCAAATGAGGGTGAGTCAGCCATGAGCTCAATAGAGAGTAAATAGATAGACAAATTTACATTCATATATGGATTGACTTAGAGATTTGTCAAATATTTGCCAAAAGAGTTTTCCCTTGTCTAAGGAAGGCACAGTCCTAATATTTTTCCTTCTAAAGGACTCATTTCATCAGTAAGTTTGATGAAAATTTAAATATGAAATGCCTAAGCTGAAAATATACAATGCATTAACACCTTCTGTATCTTTCCAGATAGCTCAGTTGACCCTCTCCTGGGCCAAGTACTATTAGCATGCAAATAAAACTGAGATTCTTCAGTTAGTATTGTACCCAAGAGACACCAACGGTTCCATCAGAATCATGAATGCAGCTGTGAAACCTCTCCAGAGAACACCGGCAACATGACACATTAAGCTTAAGTGAACCTTCTTCTGACCACAAACACATAGAAAGTTGGCCCAAACATAACAAAAATAAATAGTCTAATGTAATCTGAACTTGCAGGAAAGATGTAAGATTCTCAGGAGTCATAAGTAAATCAGCAAGTCCAAGTCAGGGATGTGAGCTGGAGCTGGGGCCGTGGCACCCCAAAAACATACCCTGAGAACATGGGTTTACGAGGTTGGGTCTCCTAGCCCTGGACCTTGGACCAGCAGAACTAGCCCTGAGCATCTGGCCCACAAAGGCTACCCAGGCTTTGGAGAGAGAGTGGGAAACTCTCCGCCTCCTCCAGGGAAGCTAAAACAAAGCCTACGCGAAACAGACTTAAATTATTAAAGATGTTAAAATAGAAATAAAAAGAAATTCAGAAGTGATAAACTGCCATTAACACCTTAACTTCAAACTGTTCTAGGAAACAGATAAAAAGAATTAGTCAAACTTTTTTATGCCGTTAATATTCAAAGGATAACATAAACAATGCCAAAAGACAAACCACAGACCTAAAGAGGATAAATGAATACACGTAAAATACAGTTAGTATCAAGAATATGTAAAGGACTTGTAAAAATCAATTAAAAAAGTCAAATAATCCCATGCCAAATGAACAAGAGATACATACTGAAATTTCATCAAAAATAAGACATTAAATTCCAATAAGTATATGGGAAGTTCCTCAATATAAACAATAATCAGAAAAAAAGTAAACTGTCTAATAACATGATGCTATTTCTTAACTATCAGGATGACAAATATTAAAAAGTTTGATACCAGTGGTAGATGAAGATATGAGGAAACGTTCGCACACCACTGCTGGAAGGGGAACTTAGTCCCAACCTTCTGGGTAGCAAACTGGCAATATCTAGGGAAGGGAAAGATGCGTCAGTCCCAAAACCCAGCAACTGCACGTCCAGATGTTTGCCTCAGAGGAACTCTAATACGTGCGCAGGGAGATGTACGTAGGATGTTCCCTGTAGAAATGTTTCTCACAGCAGGAAGAAAAAGGGGTGGGAGAGATAGAGAGAGGAAGAAAGAGGAAAACCTAAATATTCATAAACAAGGAACAATTAATAAGTAATGTTGGTATTTTCTCTTTGTACTCCTTTCTTTCTTTTCCTAGTAAAAAGATCTGATGATATATTATAAATAGCATATTGTTCAATCGGGAAGAGGGGCAAATTTTTATTTTCCTGTGTTTTCTGTATTTTTGAAGTATGTTATAATTAGTTTTTAAATAAATGTATATTAAAAAGTCTACCCCAAACTGTATGTATTATCGAAGGATGATATATATCCCCGAGACATAATTTTTCATACAGTGATGTTAGTTACATAAAAATGTTTATGCTACTAATTATTTGGGGTAGAATATACATATGTATAATGTATATATACATACAGGCCTGGAAGAAGACAGAGAATTTTCAATAGTATTAACCTTCAGGAGAAAGTAGGATAAGAAGAGAGTCAGGATGAGATTTTTCCCTTTTACTCTACCTAATTCTGTGTGTTCACATATTTACAAACATGTATTCATATGTTGTAGTATATTGATTGCATTAAGCCCCCAATTAATGACCTTCCTCCACAGCCTCTGTCCTGTACCTTTGCAGTCTCCTTCCTTCTGACTGTGGCCAGCCTTGTGGCTGGCTTTTGCCTATAGAATGCAAAGGAAACAGTGATGAGCCAGGTACGAGGTTAGGACTCAAGAGGCTGGCATACTTAATCCCTCTCTTGCGTAGTTGGGTTTACATTCCTGGAAAAGCCTTGACTTGCCCCATTGGTGGATGATAAAAAAGGTAGAGGAGAGTCTAGTTATTAGTTATTCCAGCCAAAGCTTTTCTATACTTGCTTACAGACAGTTAACGCTTCAACACATAAGAAAGACCCAGGAAAATCAGCAAATCTGCCTACCTGACCCACAGTGACTACAGAAGCCTAGTTGAGACCAGAAGAAATGACCCATAAACTAATGAACAATAATAAACACATTGTTTTCCGCCACTGAGTTTTGAAGCAGCTTTTTTATGCCTTAAAACTTAATACATGCATTCACCATAGATGAATTTTTTTAAGTGGAAAATGTCCATGCATTTAAAAATTTCTTTTTTGTCCTCACTTGAGGACATTTTTTTCATTGTTTTTTAAAGAGGAAGGGAGAGAGAGGAATGTCGATTGGTTGCCTACCATATAGGCCCAGACCAGGGATTAAACCCTCAACTCAGACATGTGCCCCAAATTGGAATCAAACCTGCAACCCTTCGGATATGGGAAAATGCTCCAACTAAGTGAGCTACACCGGCCAAGGCAGGTCCACCCATTTACTTTTAAAAGGTGACATTTATACCTAGATACAACATGTAACCAACTCTAAGCCGCTATTATTAATGTCTTCATTAGGGTCTGACGTCAGAACTTGCCCTTTTTTATCTACACACTGTTCAGTTTCTCATTTAGAAGATATTTACTTTATCTTCCATTAAGTGGGAGCCCCACCAGCCTACGTTCAGGTGGCATCTTTTAGCATATCATCTACATGGTGTGTCCACTGCCTTTATGTACCCTTTATGAGCCTTCTCTAACCAATGAGAAAAAAAGACAATAAACCACAAACTGTTCGTAAAAACACGCGGCTTTGGGCAGAACAGTTCGAGCCAATATATATATATATAGAAAGAAATCAAGTGTCTAACATTTCATCGTCTTCTCCAAACTAAATCAACTGGTACACAGAAGCACATCTTAGCAGACAATATTATTCTGCATCTGGATTTAGTTATAGGTTGAGTGCTTGGTGTGGCAGAAGCGTGTAAGCCTGAGACTCCACAGGCTTCATTCTGCTGCAAACCAGTGTTGTGACTTTGAGCAACTTACTTAAATTCTCCAGGCCTTTTTATTGTAATATTTTTAATGAAATAAGGAGGTTGGATGACTTATCTCTTAGGATCCTCCCAGTCTGAACATTCTTTGATCCTATGACAGTGAAACAAGCCTCAAGGCCCCCTATCATAAAAGCAACCTTTTCATTCCACTTTCATTCCCAGTGATGGTGGGGCCCTTTCTCTCAGTCCAAATCACTCATCGGAAAGATTTGGGCTGAAATGAAGCCTCCTGCCAACAGCAAGCTAAAAAGTGGTTGCCATGAGAAGCTCCTTAATTCCTCTTTGTTAAACTGGCTAATTGTAAATGTCCACCAAGGAAGAGACACTGGAAATAATGCTCAACATTTTCATCTCATAATGAGGAAACTAAGTCCCTGAAGGTTCCTGTAATTTACCAAATGTCATATAGGGTCTTGAAGGGCAGGGCAAATTGTAATTTTATGTTTTTAAATTCCTGTTCCATCCATTACCCCATCCAAGCAAGATTCATCGAACACTCAGCAGACACTGTGCTAGGCATTAAGAATGCCAAGAGTGCCCAGACACACTCACTGCCGTGGAGCCCACATTCCAGTGGAAGTGAAGGGGGAGGGAACAATTATCAGACCCTAACACCCATGTGAAGTCAGAGGTACCTGTGGGATTCTTTGAGAACGCAGAGGAAGGAAGGCTCTGCTTAAAGAGACAGGGAAAGGTTCATGGAGCATGGGACTGGGGAGAACAATTGAGCTGAACTTTGAAAAATAGGGAGTTTGTAAGGCATACAGGGCATGGGAGGGCACAGACCTCAGCATGTACAAAGGCATTAAAAACACACACACGTTAGGGAGATGGTAAGCAGCTGGTTGGAAGAGTCAGGAGACCTGAAAGAAGAAATAGACAGGAATAGATAATGCCAAGGAGAGGAACTTAGATTTTTGTCTGGAAAGATGAGGACTGAGCCACTTAAAGGACCATGAATCTAAATAATTCTTCTTCAAAAGCTCTGAAACTTTACTTGCGATTTTTACAAACCACAGTCATGACGGAAGTGTTCACTTTAGAACTGCAGCCTTAGAGGAAGGCCGGAGGCCTCTGTCGAGCATTTTAGATCAAAACATAGGTTTGAAGTTGAGGTTGAGGTTAATTCCCTCACTTTATAATACCATAAAATGGAAATCACAAGCAAAAATATAAATGCAAGGGATAATTCCTTGAATTTAACTATATCTTTTCTAGGTAAGTACTTGGCAAACAACACATTTACAAAAATTCATGGTTGGTGAAGTTTAGGACCCAGGTAATTCAAACACCCAGATTTACTGATCTTTTTTTTTGGTTAGCTTGTCCATCTCCTTATAATTTTATTCCTCATTTGATTGATCAGAGCTTAAACAAAAGGATATAAATGACCTAATAATCTAGTCAAGCCTTCTGGTAGGAAGAATAATACTTTGGAAAAAATATTCAAAGTAAAATTTTATCTTTTTAAATGAATAATTCAGATATATGTAATGTGATACTATTTTGTTAAAAATACTTATAGAGCTTGTCAAAAGATATGTACTTTGTACATAACCATAGAAAACCATCTGGAAGGACCTTTATTAAGATATTAGAAGTGATTTTCTCTGATTAGTAAAATTAGGGATAATATCCATTTTCTTTTTATGTATTCTTTTTCTTTCCTTCTTCTCTCTCTGTCTTTTCTTACTCTCTCATGCACTCTCAGCAACACTCTGATATAAAACACCTATTAATTGCTATAAAATACAAGTGCTTTTAATTGTCTATATAAAGTAAACAATCAAAAACACCTGCCGAGAGTATAAATTAGTGTAACATTTAAGAGCAACTAGTAAGAGAATAATTATCATTACTAGTTATGGGCTTACCATGTTCCATACACTGTATTATCTCCCACGGTTTATCTTTAACCCTGTGAGGTAGACAATCTTTTTATTTCTATTCTACAGATAAAAGAAATTGAGGCATGAGGATGTTAAGTAACTTGCCCAAATTCTTACCACCAGTAAGTTGTAAAAGTCCAAAATGTTTGATGGTCAAACCAATAATAGCAGACACTGCTCTTGATCACCACACTAAGGTGTTAACAGTCACAGACATGTACCAAAACTTAGCTCCATTAATGTTAAGCTAGTAAATTATTATGATATACTTCTGCTTTGTTCCACCTGGAATGATACAAATGCGGCTTGTACATTTATCAGTTTTGTCCAGTTTGCTCCATTTTTAAGTTGTTTTTTTTTTAAACTTTCCACTCTCTTTCCTTGTTATAATATAGGGTCCAGCACAAATAATACCCCTCATTTATTACAAAATATTTTATTACAAAATCATAAGTATGTAATTCTGTAATATAACAATACCACACTCAAACATACCATATGACATTTTAGGTGAAATGTTCAGATTAAAACTATAAATTATTACACCCATATTATTACCCTACCAACCATACTCAAGCAGATACTACTTCTGACGGACCCTGTTTTGAACTCCCTTAGGCTGTTAACTGTCGTGTCTTTCTCCTAGAGAAAGTGGTACATGAGCAAGATGTTATAGTAGAGCTGTTACACAACGGAGTATAACACAGCTATAAAAAATACTAAAGAAAACCTCTATGAACTGTTATGAAAAGGTTTCTAGGACATACTGTTAAGTAGAAAGGGCAAAGTACAAAATAGCATCTATAGTATGGTACCTTCTACATAAGAAAAAAGTGATTACAAGTATGTGTATATATATATGTGTAACTGCCCCTTTGTGCAAAGGAAATTTGAGAAGGATTAACCAGAAATTAAAGAGATTGGTCATGCATAAGGGGTGGGTGCAAAAGGGCTGGAACGAAAAGGAGAAAGGATGTGGGATACAATGGACGAGGATGAAGTGACCCTTGTCTGGGTACATTTTGTAGAGCTCTGGTTCTTAGAACCATAGTTATAGTTCATGTTTTCATATGCTCCCAAACAAGAAACAATTAAAACTAACTGGGATGAGGAGCAGGGAGGGATACCAAAATATAACACAAAAATTAACCAATGAGCCTAATTCTATCAAAAATGAATCACAAAACCACACCAAAGGGGTGGGCAATACAAAACTAATCTAAATATGAAAACAATATCTTGACTGGAAATTGTAAAGATAAAGACAAAACTATATAAATACTATAATTTAGTCAGTAAGTGTGTTTCTTGCAGGGATATGGGTTCTGAATATATATATGTGTGTGTTTGTGTGTATATATACACACACACATACAGATGTGTGTAATGTGCAGGTCGGTGTGCATGCATAGATTCCCTAGTTCTGAGAGGGTTCAGTGCAATGACACCTCAGTAGCAATAAGTACGCCTAGTACTAAGATCTCAACTTCCAAACACCACTCTCCAACAAAAGAAAACTTGGAGAAGTGGTTGACTCCAATACCAGAACAGGGAAAATGTATATGTATATTCCTGGAATATAATGTAAAGTGAAAAATAAAGAAGTGCTAAAAAACTGATAAGGGCTTATCAAGAGAGCACAAGCACCAATATGAAGAAGCTTTGAAAAACCAAGGCTGGAAGAGGTTGAGCAAGAACTTATATAATGTTAATATTGGATTATGATCCATAGAATAAAATAAATATCCATGAGTCCATACTTATGGGTAGAAATAATTATCTAGATAGATTAGATAGAAAGATAGTTCTTCCTTGCTATAGAATTCTAATTAATAATGTTGTTGAAGAAAAGAGAGAAATAGAAAATTACCATTAAGCAAATATCATAGTAACAATTGCTACAGAAATAAGGTTCACTGATGTGTGCTAAAATCAGTGGGTGAAAGTTTTAGGAGATCAGGGTTTGCACAGTCTCAAAGCATTTCCCCAAAAATATCTGTTAATGACAAGGGAAAAACCCAACAGAAAACATCTTAACCAAGTGATCGAGGTCAACGCTACCAGTAATAAAACATACTGACATGAACTCCATGATATAATGCACTAAGGAGACATTTCTGTTATATTCCTGCCAAAAATGCATAACCTCAATCCAATCATGGGAAAACACCAGGCAAATCTGAATTGAGGCACATTTGGCAAAATACCTGATCTGTACTCTTCAAAAATGTCAAGGTCATAAAAGTTAAAGGAAGATGAGGAACTGTTACAGATTTCTAAACACTAAGGAGAAATAACAACAAAATGCAATGCAGAGTTCTGAACAGAGTTCCAGAAAAGCAACAACACATTAATGAGACAACTGATAACATCTGAAAAAGGTTTTTAGTTATTGGTATATCAGTATTAATTCCTTGGTTCTGATAATTGTACTGTAGCTAAGATTTTAACTGGAAGCAGCTATGGTGGAATATATGGAAACTTTCTGTACTAGCCTTGCAACTTTTCTATAAGTCCAGTTCAAAGTCAAAAGTTGTTAAAAAAAAAAAAAGATATTGTTTTTACTCCAACAGAATTGAAATGCTTTTGGAAAAGTAAATCTCTTTTGAGGGGAAAGATCAAATTGGGGGGGAAAAAGGAAAGAAAAAAGCTACTCTGATGTAAAAATAATACCTGGGAAACCTCATTTGATTAAAAAATTTTCACTTTTTCACAGTTACAACTTAAAAATCTATATCAATAATTTTGTCCCTTGTATTCAACACATTTTAGGTTTTAATTTTCCAGTTTCAGCAGAAAGGCATCTTTCTTTTTCCCAAGAATGGGACTTCAAGAAGCTTTCTGTCACCTCTTAGCTGTTTACAACTCCAACTGCAAAATGCCCCTAGTACATTTAATTTTCAACCTAAAGGAACCCTATGTCCTTCCTAAGATGGACAACTTAGGTAGTTGATTTCACTTACGTCTGCTCAGGTTCTATATTTATTTGCTTTATCACATCATGAAGAGAGCCTGGCTTTGTTTTTCCCTTTTTCTCCCCCGCAGTCGGCCTCTCCCCTAACTAACAGCATCCGTCAGAAGGAGAGCTATCAAGAGGCAGCTGTGCAAGTTAATCAGTCAGGGCCCAAGCACCCAGGAACTGTTTGTCACAACAGCAAAGGGAATGGAGCATGGAGAATGAAGCCTCCCAGAAACAGACTAATTAATACCTCTCTCGTCTTTGAAGAAAATGGCCCAATATCGAACTCTACAATTATACAATATTTTAATTTACTATAGACTAAAAGGACAACTATTTTATAAAAAGCATTTCTACTTATTCATTCTCTGAAAACACCAGTAGCATTCAAACTGGACCCCCCCGGGCCAAGGTCTTAAAAGAAATCTGACTAGGACAAGGAGGTGTTTAACATATGCCATTATACTCACGCCTCTTGTTCCTACCAGAGGAGACACCATATACAAAAAATATCTCACGCTGCCAGCACACAGGAGCGGCCAGGAATTTTACTTGATGCTTCCTCCTTCCCTCCCTCCACTTTTCCACACGCTGTTATTGATAAAATGTTTGCAAAGATTTGCTTTCTAGACAACAATTCAGAAAACACGCAGGAGATAAACACCCTCAGAAATAACAGGAAATCTCACTTGGCAGTCAGATGAAAAACTGCTGAGGAATGAAGAGAGGCAGCTTGGCAAAGTTTTAGACCTCACCTTGTAGCCTGTCAAGGGAACATGAAAACGTTGAATCCTGAGCCTTCC